>CANXYI012209536.1:0-13830 GCA_948208565.1 Hura crepitans | reverse complement strand
AAACTCAAACGAAAATTTTTGTTTATAAGATCTTCAGTCGATTATACCTTATCAATAAAAGATGAATAAAGGTAAAGTTTATTATAGAAATATAATGAATTACTTATATAGGTATATATAGACATACACTTTAAATTACCCGTGTAAATAAAGAGAAAATGTATTGATCCTAAAGTGATCGAATAATAAAGTTTATCGAAAATTGTGAATTATTCCAAGCAAATCATAGATAAATAGGGAATTTAATAGTAATATTCATAATAGAATTAATATTTGAAAATCTCAATGTACATATATATATATATGACCGAGTCATTCAATCTAAAATGAGGCTTCTCCTAGACTCTTCCTAGAATCTAAGGATAGGACAGTTCATAGGTATGAATAAAATACTAGTTCAAGAAATAAAGAAAAAAAATGAATAATTAACAATTATACCCTCAAATTGCGATATGGGGTGCCTAATACCTTCCCTATATTGGATAAACCCCGAACTCAGAATGCAGACCAAATCAAGTAGGTGTCTAGCTGCACCATAATCAGTTAGTGGCGACTCTTTTGAAAATGAGCGGCCACATCGCACGAGTCGGGTAGCGACAGAATGCATGGAATTTGTTGTTGAAAACTACACTAAAAAAAGGCTAAGACATGAACTAAGAATTGGAGGCTTGACGAAATGACCTATAACTATCTAGTTGACCATTACCTGAACCACAAGTGCTACTGGATAGTTAAGGATAAATATTTGAGAAATAATTATGGAACAAATTTAAGCATAATACGCCTTAATTTTTGGTAATTCTAATACTTGAAAATTCTTATGAGGATTTACTCGATATAGCTTGATTGTGGCCATACTAGACCAGGTTAAATTCCAACTGTGAAGTAAAAATGATAACTATCTATTTTTAACATTATAATATTATAAAAAGTTAATCAGTAAGGAATGGACACTGGTTGAGGTTAAATGGCCCACTAGTTAGACACCCACTGGATGGGTTCACCGATCAACTTAGGGATTCTTAACAGCTGCTACATTGTCTACTTTTCAGACACGACCGGTACAACAGCATAGGTTCCTATTAGGGCTACTATACTAATCTATTGGATAGACCAATCTACTGGGTAGACACAGCCACTCCTTCACTATTCATTATATGATGCCAGTGTAGTGGCATAGGTCACTGAGGGCCACTGCACTAGTCTCTTGGATAAACCAATCTACTAGGTAGGCAACCCCTTAATATTTGCACCTTGGGTGCCAGAATTCAATTAAGCTGGTGCAGTGGCATAGGTTCAGAATGGAGACCACTGCACTAGTTTATTTTCCCTTTAGATCTAGTGTCTATCAGGGATGTCTCCTGAGTTAGGCCAATTAAATTAATTAAATAGGATTAATAAATCCACATGTGACTGTGAAACATGACATAGGGGCATTTTAGTAATTTTTCCACCAATAGTAAATAAAGGCTTAAAATGTTATAGTTGTGCATTAAATGATTAATAATGACCAAACACATAAATTGTATGGCTTGTAATAATTAATTAGATAATTATAGGTAGAAACACCCTAGGAGTAAAACAATAACTTTATGTGCTAGTTTCTCTAATTGAACTGGGAGGTTAGTATAAGACAAGAATAAAGGTTTTATGCATGGAAAGTGTATTGGATATGTTTTTAATGATTGAATTCACCACTGAGTATTTTTATACTCAGTGTACCTATTTTGGTGTGCAGGTACCATGATTAAGGACATTGCCTCATAAAGCGTGTAGTGGAGTTTAGAAAAGGACATTCTTGAGAAGACTAATCATGTATAGATGTATGGTTTTACACTCTATGTACTTAGGTGGGGATAATAGGTGTGATGTATATAATGGGCACAGGGTAGTATTTATATATATCAGACCATGTTGTAATCAATCAGGAGATGATTTCTCTTATGTATATGTGCTCTATGTTGCATGTTCGTGAGCTTGAGGCTTTATATGTTTTAGCATGGCTTGAGGCCTATGACTGCTGCATGTTAGATGATATTGATAGGATGATAACTGGGGGACCAGAAGGGTCTAGGAGATGTGATATATAATATTAAAGTGTTTATAGTTGGATAGGAATTTTAGGATGGTGACTAGGGCAACCATTGTGCTACCAAATTTTTAGAGGGTATCAGATTGTGTTAGATTCCTTTTGTATTGGCTGAAATATAATGATACCAACTTATTTGGATTATAAGAACTGGCCTACATGATTTTAGAGCCAGTTAAAGTTATCTAGTGCAATATAAGTAAAAGTTAAACGAATGAACATGGGGGAAATTTTAGGATGGGTGACCTAACGAGAAGTGCACCACTTATTGGGTTCTTACGAGAATCTAATAGAGGGTGTTACAGAAAATGTTTACATGATGTATGACATTATATAGTGATGTATGATATTTATGATGCAGAATGTATATGTTTTATGTCATGTTATTGTATATATGTATGTTATTTTTAATGTTGCATATCATGTAAAGGTTTGAATGTTCATGTTACATATATTAACATACATTGTTAATTGGCATATTTACACAAGTTATATCGATTACACCACTAAGCTATTGCTTAATGCATTGTCTATTTTTGTGATGCATAGGTAAGGTGACAATTTGACCTGAAAGCCTTAAATCATTAAGTTATTAAGAGAAGAAAGATTCTTTTGGTGTATTTTGTACATGTATATTTAAATTTTATGATGTACAGATAGAAAGCGCTCATATGATGTAATTTTTGGAAATGTAGGCCTAAGCTAAATGTAAATGTAAATTTTTAGATTTTAAAAGTTTGTAACCTACTTAAAGGTTGATTTTGAACTGTGTTGATTGCATGTTGCTACAAATGATGCGTGATTTATGATGTTGCACTATTGGTTGATTTGGTGTGATAAGGAGGATCACAAGAGATGTAGATTGTAGTGAAAATGTTTATAGAAGTGCTTTTTATATTATAGGTTACTATTCATATTTGGGATAGTGTCCCAATACAATCGTTATGCTGTCAAATTTTTGAAATGAGGATTTCTAAATATGGAATGTAACTAGTTTTTGAGAAATTTTTGAAAACCCATATTTTTATAAAACAAACATTTTGTTAAGAACAATTTAATCATGTTTTAAAAGAGTTATGATGTTGTGAGTTCATTAATGCATTTATGTGCGCATTCCTTATTTGGGTTTGACGATTGGATTAGATAAGGGATGTCATATTTAGTGGTATCAGAGCTCCAGTTTAGGCATTCCTAAGCAACATATAAATGCTTTAGGTTAAGTTTATACATCACAAAATTTATGATATCGAGGCTTATGAATTTGCCTTTTACTTATAGATAAGATGAGTGATCATGCACCACACCATGATAAAGAAGTCGAGAGTTAGGCTTCCATATCTATGGGATAAGAATCTGATAGGTTTACATCTATATCCAGTAATGTGATAAGGCAAGTATCTTCTATAGCTCAAGTGCCACCAGTGTTTTTGCAAGAGATGATACAACTCTTGAGACAGGCTATAGCTACTGCTCTACTACTAGCACAGTAGCTAGAGGTTCTTTTAGCTTTCTAGAAGACTTACCTTGAGAGAGTAAAAAAGATAGGAGCTAAAGATTTTAAGGGAGAGGTTATAGTAGAGCTTAGAAAGGAAGAGTATTGGATGGACCATACTAAAAAGATTATGAAGCAGATGAGATACACCCTAGGAGAAAAGATGATATGTGCCATGTCTTTGCTCTAGGAAAAAGTATAAAAGTGGTGGGAAGATTTAACCAAGCATAGGACATAGGAAGAGTAGACTTGGGCCTTTTTCTTTTTAGAGTTCCATAAAAAGCATATCATAGAAGATTATCTTAACAATAAAAGACAACAGTTCATAGATCTTAAATAGGAGTAGAAGTCTATTAGAGAGTATGAAAAGGACTTTCCTACATTGAGTCAATATGCTAATGACACCATTTCTACAAAAGTTGACAAGTGCAAAAGATTTAAGGAGGGATTGCATGTGGACATTAAGTTATAGGTAGTTCCTATGAAGACATAGACTTCTTAGAGTTAGTATCTATCTAGAGATCCATTGAGGGAGTGCAGAAAGAGAAGAGAGAGATTTATCAAAAAAGTGGTCTTTTGGTTAGGTGGCATCTAATATAGCTCAGAGGTTAGATAAGAAGTTCAAGGGGAATCAGTCTGAGGCACCACAATAGACACAAAAATAGTGCTAATCTCAAAAGACAATGTAGGGTAACAAAGGCAAGGTTGGATAGGAATCTTAGGCTACTAGTACACCAATTTCTATAGCTAAGAGTGGCCAGATACCTTAGTGTTAGACTTGTAACAAGAGACACTAAAGAGAGTGTTAAAAGTTAAAGCTAGGTGTGTGCTTTTAATGTGCATGACTGAATCATTTTTATAAATTTTATTTGAAAAGAGCTGATGCTAGATAAGGATTTGCTCATATTTCCACTAGGGCCAAAAGAGAGAGCGAGGAGAGAGAGAGCAAAGAGAGCTCAGAGGGACATATCAGACTCTAAAGCTAAGCATAGAGCTCCTGCTTGGTAGTATTCTATTAGAGCCAGGGAGGAGGCTAATGCACTAGACATCATTGCTAATACTTTTCTACTTTTTAACTCACCTACTTTGGCTTTAATAGATCTAGGGTTTACACATTCATATATATGCACAACATAACCATAAGACTGAGGGTTAGATTCTAAGTTTCTTGTCCTAGAGATTATGGTTAGCAATCCCATAGGTTAGCACATCATAGTAAACAAGGTTTACAAAGAGTGTCTTTTTATGGTTTAAGGGCACAAGTTTTTGGCTAATCTCATTGAGTTACCATTTAATGAGTTTTACTTGATATTGGGCATGGATTGGTTGTTTAAGTATAAAAAATAATGGATTGCAAGTTAAAGAGGATAACTTTTACAACTGAAGATGGAGCTAAAATCACAATTATGGGTGAAAGGATAGACTTTTTATCTAATGTCATATCAACTATAATAGCAAGCATATGTTAAAGAAGGGTTATCAAGCTTTCTTGGCTTATGTATACGAGATGCTAGTCATATACCACTATTGTCAAAGTTTGTAGATGTTTTTCCTAAAGAGTTGTCTGATTTGCCACTAAAATAGGAACTCGAGCTCAGTATTAAGGTTCTAATTGGTATTGCTTTATTGTTGATAGCCTTATATCAGATGGCTCTAATAGAGTTAAAAGAGTTGAAGATTTAACTTTAAGAGCTATTTGAGAATGGCTTTATAAGACCAAGTGTGTTCCCTTAGGGAGCACTAATTCTGTTTGTTAAGAAGAAGGATGGTTTTCTTTAGATGTGTGTGGATTACCAATAGTTGAACAAGGTGACCATCAGGAATAAGTATCCTTTACCATATATTGATGATCTTTTGTATTAGCTTGGAGTAGCTAAAGTGTTCAATAAGATTGATTTGAGATCTGATTATTACTAGTTGAAAGTAAATGAGTTTGATGTGATGAAAATAACTTTTAGAATGAGATATGGCCACTATAAGTTCTTGGTAATGTCATTTGGGCTTACCAATGCTCCTGTGGCTTTTATAGATATGATGAACCATGTATTTAGGTAGTATCACGACTAGTTTGTAGTGGTTTTCATTAATGACATCTTGGTTCATTTAAAGAGTATAAAAGATCATGAACAACATCTAAGAATAGTTTTATAAATTCTTAGAGATGAGAAGCTTTATGCTAAGCTTACCAAGTGTGAGTTTTGGCTTAGTAAAGTGTCTTTTCTTGGGCACATAGCTTCTGTAGAGGGGATTCATGTTGATCCCAATAAGATTAAGGTAGTTATGGAATTGAAGCCACCTAAGAATACCATATAGATTAAGAGCTTCCTTGGTTTGGTAGGGTGTTACAGACGATTTGTCAAGGGTTTTTCTTTGGTAGCAAAACCTATGACTCACTTATTAAGGAAAGATGTCAAGTTTGTTTAAGATGACAGATGTTAAGAGAGTTTTGACAAGCTTGAGGTGATGTTGATAGAAGTGCCGAATCTTGTTTAGCTAATTTCTAGGAAAGACTTCACCATATATAATGATGCATCTGATAATGGGTTAGGTTGTGTTTTCATACAAGATTGCAAGGTTGTCACTTATGGTTTGAGACAATTGAAGTAACATGAGAAAAACTACTCTACTAATGAATTAGAGCTTGTAGCAATTGTTTTTGCTCTAAAAATTTGGAGACACTATCTATATGGAGAAAAGTACTATATGTACATCGACTACAAGAGTCTAAAGTATCTTTTGACACAAAAAGGAGCTGAACTTGAGACAAAGGTGATAGGTGGAATTTGTTAAAGACTATGACTATTTGATTAATTATCATTCTGAAAAGGCCAATGTAGTGGCTTATATGCTCAATAGGAAGTTCATGGCAGCCATGAGAGCCATGAATGTCAAGTTATAGTTTATGGATGATGGTGTTTCATTAGCAGAAAGGTAAGTAAAACCCAATTTCCTATAGCAAGTTAAGGATTGTTAGAGAGGTGATTAGAGGATAATGAGTGTGATTAGTGCTATCTAAGAGGGGAAGCTAACTAAGTATGAATTTAAGGGTGATGGTTAGTTGTACTACAATGATAGGATTTGTGTTTTAGATGCAAAAAAGCTGAAGAATTAGATTTTGCAAGAGGCTTATAGTGCTTTTTATGCTATGCATCTTGGTAGCTTAAAGATGTATCAAGATTTGAAGTTGTCATATTAGTGGCTTAGTATGAAGAGAGATGTATCCGAGTTTGTGACCAAGTGCATTGTCAATAGGTAAAGGCAAAACATCAGGTTCCATCTAGATTGCTTTATCTTATAATAATTCCAAAATAGAAATGGGATAAGGTCACTATGGACTTTATTATCGAGTTGCCTATGATAAGGTGCAAATGTGATTTAGTATGGGTTATGGTAAATTAGTTTACCATGATTGCTCATTTTATACCAATGAGGATGGACTACTCTTTAGAGAAGTTTATTGAACTATACATAGATGAGATCGTCAAGGTATATGAAGTGTCATCTTTCATCGTATCTAATCAAGACCCATAGTTTACATTGAGGTTTTAGAAAAAGATTCATAATGCCTTAGGTACTCGATTGAGTTTTAGTGTAGCATTTCATTCTTAAACTGACAGATAGTCAAAAAGAATTATTTAGGTAATCTTTTGGTACTTGAGTGATTTGATGTTAAGTTATGTATGATGCTATGCTCATGTTGAAGCATGGTTATTAGGTGCTTGAGGATAAGTTAAGGAGTTACGCCATTGAGTTCGAGGGTAGGTGGGGCTACTATTTATTGTTTGCAGAGTTTGCTTATAACAACAACCATCAAGCAATATTAGGTATGGCTCTATATGAGGCATTGTATAGAAAGAAATGTAAAACTCCTTTATGCTAGAATGAGCTCAGTGAGACTAAGCATATGGGACCATATTTAATCAAGGATGCCGAGTAGAAAGTAAAGATCATTAGAGAAAGATTAAAAGCAGCTTCTGATAGACAAAAGTCATATGTCAATCTAAAGAGAAAAGATGTTTAATATAAGGTGAGAGATAAATTTTTTCTCAAGGTTTCACATTAAAAAAAGGTTTTATGTTTTGGCAGGAAGGGCAAGTTGAGTCCTAGGTTTATTGGGCTATATGAAGTAATAGAATGTGTGGGACCAGTAGCCTATAGACTAGCTTTGTCTTCAGAGCTTCAGTAGATTCATGATGTCTTCTAGGTATCTATGCTATAAAGATACAAATCAAATCCTACACATGTTCTATCGTTAGAAGAATTAGAGATTAGCCCAGATTTATCTTATGAAAAAGAACTTATAAAGATATTAGATAGAGAGGTTAAAGAGCTTCGGAACAAGTTAGCACCTCTTGTGAAAGTTCTCTAGATGCACCATGGGATGGAAGAGGCTACATAAGAAATAAAAGCTCAAATGAGAGAGCAATATCCTCAATTATTTAAGCTAGGTAATATCAAGGATAACATCTCTTTTAAGAGGGGAAGAAATGTAGCAACCCAAAAATCCCAACTTATGAATAGCACTTCCCCATATATGAATAGTGTCCCCAAGACTCAAGATACATTGGAGTGATCAAGTGAAAGTATTAATAATAAAATATTAAGCAAAGTTTGAAACCAAACTAAAGTTATTTAGATGATTAAAATTGACAATTAAGTTTTACAGCAATGTCACATGAATAGTGACCTAGTTTTAGCTAAACTGTAAAATATTCAAAAAGTTGCTCAAAAAATTTTGGGATTGATACAAACTGATACTCAAAAATTCTAGTTAACCGATTGGCACTTGAATTAGAAATTTTAGAGATTGGGAAGTATTTTTACTAAAATCAAGTAACCTTTAAAACTATGTTTTTAATCGATTTTTGTGATTTTTAGGCACAAATTTTTATAGATTTTTGAGGTTTGATTTGTGGATATTTATGGGTTTCTCAAATGTCAAAAATGAGGAAAAGAAAACTAAAAACAAAAAAGAAGACTATAAAAGGGGTCAAAGGAAGAATATTGTCTTCTTTCTTTGCTAAGCAGCTAATGCCACCATCAAGAGGGAAGAGCCATTTTTGCTCCTCCAAAGCTCAATTTTGGCTCGATTTCTTCCATTCATGACCTAAGTCTAAACCTCTATGACTTTTAGACACCATTTTTACCTTGGATTATGTGAAAAAAAGAAGGAAAAGCTTAATTTTTCTTCTCGATAAATAGTAACTCTAGATTGATCATATAATTTTTTTGAGTTCTAATATTTTTCCCATGTTCCCTAGGTGCCTAAGAACATTTCTATGTCTTCAATATTCCATTTTATGCTTTGGTTAATTTTTTATGAATTTTTATATATTGTTCCTATTATAGATAGTTACAAAAATGAAGAAAATTCGGGATAAAGGGAAAGGCAAGGTGTAGATGGTCCTCATTAGTGCATTTCAACTCTCTTGGTATGTGTAATTGAAATAATTTGTGAAAATTCATATATTCCTTAATATGTACATAATGTATATATGTGTATGTTTATGGATAAATGATTAATTATGCTTATGTTTGGCATTTAATTATGTTTAATGATATTATGGGAGTATGTTAAGACTTTTAATGGTGTTAGAATAATTAGAATAATGTATGTTGACATGCATGTATGTTATGCATTATACATGATGAATATAATGTATGACCAAGAATGGGTATATGAGTTTATATGGACATTGATTATGATGTTGAATGCATGAAAATGGAATTGTTGAGGGCTTGAAGGCATTATGGTTGAATGGGAATTTGATGAATATATATGTGTGTTTGCTTTAAATAGGCATATGATTAATGTTGCATGATGTTATGGATGTAAGTGATCATAAGAACATGTATTAAGCCTTGAATGTGAATAAAAATATGTGTAGCATGAGATGAGATGTCATAGCCGAATGGCCTAAATGTATGTATATATGTGTGAATTAGCATAAAATACATGCATATGATGATTTGTGCATATGAATGGCTAGGTGATCTTATACATGTGAGATGGGATATGTAATATGAAGAAATACAGATATGATTTTATGGATTATGATGTAATTATGTATGACTATGCTTTAAGTTAAGCATGATATAAATATGCATGGTTATTTATATGTTTTATGATCATGAGGGGTAATGTAGTATGAGTAATAAGAAAGAATGCAAGTTTAAACTTATCTTGATGGTGAGATCGAATGGCCTATGGCATAGAGATAGTATGTATGTTGTATGCAATGTATGTTAGTATCTATGTATGATCATTTGTACGAAATTAGTAATATGGTGATTTATGTTCGATGGTTTGACTGTGTGTTTTTGTATATGGCCATAATGTGTTTTAGAGCATATTATGTGAAATGATGACATAAAAGATATATAATGTGATAATGTATCCATTTATTGATTTAATGCATGATATAATGCATTGATGATGTACATTGAGCTTTATATGGCAAAATGCCTTATTATTATGCCTATTGCATGTTTATTATATATACAAGATACATGTAATGAGATGAAAACCTTCATGTCATGTGAATGATATATTTATGTATATGGTCCTTCATGTCATATAATGATATATTTATGTATATAGTGATTATGTAATGACAAGTAAGATGTCATGAAAAAGTGTAATGCGTTTAATATGAAAAAGAAATGATATAATGCATTCATGAGCATATACATGTAATGACTTTGAGAGATGGCATTGTGATGTGGTGTTACATGTCACAATAATGTATAAAGCTTATGATAAAACTTTTTCCCTGTTTAGTCATTAGTTGGCTAAACCATATTAATTAAAAGCTATATTAAGCAATATTAATGCATTGGAACTAAAAATAATTGGTTAATAGCCCATGCAAGTAAATAGTCTAGTCAGATAGGTTGACTAATTAGCTAGGAGTCATAGCAGCAGGTAGGGTACTTCGATACCTCTGTAGTTTTCAGGTTACGATGCATGAACCTTCAGGTTATTATGATGTCCTAACCTATTAGTCTGATGCAGTATTCTTCACATCTTCTTTTTCTGACCTTCGTGTCTGATGTGTGTTGATCATTGGATTTTATGTTCTTACCTTTAGGTCTGATGTGTGATAACTTATAGGTTTATGCTTTTTTGACCTTTGGGTCTGATGTGTGCGGGGTCTACATGGTTCTAAGGGCCTAGGTGGTCTACTAATGTTTTGTTACCTATAGTGTATGTGTTTTTTTAAGTATAGGCTTAATAAATGGACTATAATGAATAATGAATATGTTTACATGATGTATGACATTATGTAGTGATGTATGATATTTATAATGCAGAATGTACATGTTTTTATGTCATGTTAGCATATATGTGCATGTTATGTTTAATGTTACATATCATGTAATAGTTTGGATGTTCATGTTACATATATTAATGTACATTGTTAATTGGCATATTTACACAAGTTATATCAATTACGCAACTAAGCTATTTTTTAATGCATCGTCTATTTTTAATATGCATAGTTAAGGTGATAATTTGAGCTGAAAGCCTTGTTTCGTCAAGTTAACAAGAGAAGGAAGATTCTTTTGGTATATTTTGTACATGTATATTTAAATTTTATGATATTATGTAAGTTTTGGGAATGTATGCCTAAGCTAGATGTAAATGTAAATTTTTGGATTTCAAAAGATTGTAACCTATTTAAAGGTTGATTTTGAATTGTGTTGATTGCATGTTGCTATAAATGATGCATGATTTTTGTTGTTGTATTATTGGTTAATTTAGGCTGATTAGAAGGATCATAGGAGATGTGGATTATAATGAAAATGTTTATAGAAGTGCCTTTTATATTGCAAGTTACTATTCATAAATGGGATAGTGTCCTAGTACAGCCATTATGCTATCAAATTTTCAACACAAGGATTTTCAAATATGGAATGTAACTAGTTTTTGAAAAAATTTTGAAAACCTGTATTTTTTTAAAACAAACATTTTGTTAAGAATAATTTAATCATGTTTTAGAAGAGTTATCATGATATGAGCTCAGTTACGCATTTGTTTGTGCATTCCTTATTTTGGTTTGGCAATCAAATTAGTTAAAGGGTGTCACATTATATTTCTTCTAATTATTAAATTTGGTGCATTTGTATAGTTATAAAAATTATATATTGTTATAGTTGCATGTATTTTAGGTCTAAAACTTTCTTAAGGATTCGGACTTTGACCCGACACAAAAAGCCTACGGTATGGACTTATTCACTTTTTGGGCTTATGATGATAACTAGAGACAAGCCCAAACGAAAAGGCAAGAAACCTAAAACCATGGATTGTATAAACCATCATGGTACAAGCCTACAAGAACTTGATGACACAATGTCTGCACATACTCATATGGAACTAGCTTAGAGGAATAATGCCTATGGCCCATGGTCTAGTTGAACCACTAAAGCCTATCTCCACACGAAAGTATGAACCTTTAACTAAGGTCTACATTAACCTCCCACCAAAAGGCTTCCATAAACTTAATCTTTCTATTTATACTTCGATTCCTAATCCTATTAGAACTCTCTTCCTTTTGGATGGGAATACTACCTAGAAACATTATAAATACCCCCTTCCATTAACCTATTTCAACACGTTCAATATAAGAAGAATAACCCCAAAATTTTCAGAGTCTAAAGCAAATACTCCAAAGTAAGATTTGCTATACTAATTCTAAACCTTCACTAAAATAATAATTCTTCCAAAACCCGATATTTGTCTTATTTCTTAGTGCTAACTTCAACATAAGATCTTATGCTCCTTTCATTCTTTATCTTTATTCATTCTATTTATGTTTTTTCTTTAACTGAGGTTTTCTCGAGATCAATTAGAATGTGAGGTGATTCTATGTAATCCCCACATTGATTATAGGAGTAGGTTAATGTTTTAAATTATTATTATAATATTTTAATCATTCATTAAAAAATTATGATTGCACTTACTTTCTAAAATTGACTCCTAAATTCACACGGACTTATTTTAATGAATGCTAAAGCACCTACATACCAATTATTTGAATATATGTATGATATAAGGTCTATACAGACCATTGTTTGATAATTATTTTATGTTCATCTTCTATACTGTATTTTAACACACTCTATTATATGTTATTGATTTGTATTTATTTTTTTGATATCTTATAATCATTATGTTCCTTGACATGTATGTCATTGATATTTTAGAATTAATGTTCAATCTTCATGGACTCCCTTTCATGAAGAGTGTAATTCGCAAGGGTATGTGTTTTAAGAATGTGTGTTTCACATATTAGTTCGCACGGACTCCTTTTTAAGAGGAGTGTAGCCTGTATGGATTTAGTTGTGATAAAATTATATTCTCTTTTCCATGATTAATCTATCATCCTCTCATTCATATAGTTACTTAGGGATATTCCATAATTATTCATATCTACATGTACACTTATTATGTGTTATCATTCCTTTTAGTACTATTATTAGGTCCCTATAGACCTATATTTATATTACTAATCATTTTCTCTTGAGTTGTGTAAGATTGACCATCCATATTGGATATGAGGTCTGGATGGATGTCAGTTGTGACATCTTGTAGTCCATACAGACATAGGCTAAGGACCATATCGAGTCTACATGGACTTGCCGATGCCAAAATAGGACCAATTGTTTATTCCTTGTTTACTTATCAAGTTTTGTACCTTTTATCTCTTTTACTTATTTTTGGGTTGTAATAAATATTTTAACAATTTGTTTTACACATAAAAAGTCCAACCTCACATCAATTATTTTCCTACATAATTAATTGGCATTTTCATAACAAAATAGTTTTGAGTTTTCCTTAACAAAAGTCACATAAAAATGTATTTTAATAAAAACCAATCTCTTAGAGATGGGAGTTAGGTAATTATTGCCAATTTCTAAAGAATTACAGGTAGTTGTCAGGTTAAACAACAACTAATAAATAACCTAATTTGTGGATGCTCAATTTACATTTATGTTTTATTATACATTTTGAATGTTGCAACTTATTTTCTTTATGTAAAAGGTGACATGTATACATTTAACTAAAACACTTACTTGCTTGATACGGGATTGATAAACATTATAATATGAAGGAAGCTATATTATTGAGGCATAAATAAGATCTAATTTTGAATCTTTTATGTGTAAAAGATTAGTGGTCCTAGTGTAAAGCCAGGTGGTAACTCCAAACACTAACTGCTCATCCTTGGTACAACAAAAATCTATA
>CANXYI012209410.1:0-14572 GCA_948208565.1 Hura crepitans | reverse complement strand
CCTCGGGTGGGTTGGCAGCCTTGGTCAACTGAATCGGGCTAAGTTGTATGATTTTTGGGCTATGGAGCGCGGTGTACGATTCAACCTGGCCTGGACCATCCTTGAGCATCTACACTGTGCTAGCCGATTCCCAAGCAAAGGAATCATTGTGGGAGGGGTTCTCACTGCTTTATTAATCGAGTTAGGCATCCTAGAGCAGTATCTAGGCCAGTCTCTTCAACAGTAGTTGTTGGTTGATCGAGACACCTGTATTGCTATTGGGATCACTAGACTTGATTCTCGAGCACCCGCTGGTTATAGGTTACTTATAGATGTTGAGTTGAACTAGCAGGTAGGCCACCCACTAGACGAGGACGATCAGTTTGCGCTTGATCTAGAAGAGCTTCTAGGGACTGACTTGACTCTCGAAAGGCCAACTCAGAGATAGTGGACTGATGAGGCAGGTCCCTCTTCTTCAGTACCACCACTTCAGCCGTCAATCGAGTCTCTCTTCCAGGGCTTGTAAACTTGAATGGCAGAGCAGTTTCAGTGTAATCAAGCTGATCTCAGTAGACATAAATTGAGAAAATTAAATAGAGAAAATGGTAAATTTATGAGATAAGTGTAACTTGATTTTTATGTGGGGAGCAATTATGGCCACCAGATCAAATACTAGCATATGAGATCTTGGCCATCCAAAATAAAAATAAAATAAATAAATATAAAAGAAAATAGGGACACATAGGATCAATCTTAGCCAGACACTTGTATCCCTTTTAATCTTATCCATTAAAATATATGTATAAATAAAAAAATAATGTAAAATATTCACATTGTTTCAGCCAACATCTCTCTTTCTTTTAGACAAAATTCCCTCTCCTTCTACCTCACAAAAAAATTCTTAAACTCCATCCACCATTAAACCTCAAATTATTACACCAAAAATGAAGTTTACATCAACTTTTTTTTCATTAGCCCTTCAAAAGTATATAGATAAAGATGAATTTAGAGGAAGAAAGGAGATGGAAGATGAGAATTTAAAGACACCCAAGGATGGGTAAGTTGATCCAAAACTAAGTGATTATTAAAAGCTATTTGAGAATTATAGATAATGGTATGAAAAATTATATCGAAAGCATGTGTTTCGTGTGAGCAATTGATTATAGATTTTGGAGAAATTGAAAAGTAGATGAAGAATAGAAGAGTTTAAAGGATGATCAGATGGATTTTAATGGAGGAAAGCTTACAAAAAAGCTAAGTGTATTCTACATCTATGGATTTTACTTATTTGAGCTTATGTAAAGTGTGATTTCTTTGTATGTTAGCAAATTAAATTAAAGTGATAGATTGGAACTTAAGTTAGGCTTAAAAGATGTTTTAATATAAAAAGTTTATGAAAAGAATAGGGTAACTCTAAAACTCCCTTGAACCAAAATATGCACATTATTAAATGGAAGAGAAATCATTGTATTTAAGTAGTATAATGTGATATTTAGCACAATAACTTTAGTAGTATGCTGAATAATTTGTATAAAAAATAGAAATTTAAATTGTACGTGTAAATGTAACTTGAGAAATGAAATTTAGATGTTGATAATTACCATATGCACATATGGAAATAAGTGTATAATCTATTGAAAATGTTATATGAAGAATAAAAGATATATGTTTATTATTTGAAATAAAAGTTTAGATGCATGTGAAATAAAAGATATATATATTATTTGAATTGAAATTTTAATTACATGAGAAATAAAGATGAGTAAATATATTTATAAATTAAGAAACCTTGATTAAAAGCAAAATAAAATAAAATTTAATAAGTTAGCTTGTGACACCCCTTACTCAACTAGGTAGCGGGATCCAAATGAGAGATGGCATATAGGTGCTCCTAGGTGCATTAGGTTGCATATGAGTGCCATAGAGTTTTATATACATACATCACATGATTGTACTACTTGAGGTTGGTATTTATTTTATGATATGGATTAAAAATGTGCGAATTGAGATTGCTAGTTGGTAAAGAGGTGGTGGAAAGTCATGCTCTTACAATGATTCATGAGTCGGCAAGTTTAAAAACCCTATTACCTAGTTATGTTGCCTAGCCTGCACCTACCCAGCTAGTATAAGTGCAACCAGCACTACTACAGCAAATGGTGGAAGTATTCAGACAAGTTGCTGTAGCAATTGCCCCACCTTTACCACCAGTGCCACCACCACAACCATCTTAAGCTCTGTAGAACACATGCCTAGAATGAGTGAATAAGATGGAGGGTGTAGATTTTCTAGGGACAAATAGAGATGATTTAGCCATAGTAGAATATTGGCTTGAAAGAATTGACAGGATTCTAGAGTAATTGAAATGCACCCTTGAAAAGAATTTGATCTATCCCACCTTGCTATTATAGGAGGAGGCATATCATTAGTGGAGAACAATTGTAGAGCGCAAGGCTCCAGTAGACTTAACTTGGGACTTCTTTCTACTAGAGTTATAGAAGAGGTACATTATAGAGAAATACTTAGAAAATAAGAGACAATAGTTCCTTGACTTGAAATAGAGGGGACGAGATGTATCTGAGTATGAAAAGGAGTTTGCTAGGTTGAGCAGATATATGATAGAAATTGTGCCCACTGAAGAAGAGAGGTGTAAGATGTTTAAGAAAGGCCTCGATACTGATATCAAGCTATTGTTAGTTGAGTAAGATTAGGGAATTAGCTCTATTGTTTACTGTGGCCTAAACTATTGAAGATATATTGAAGGAAAAGAGAGAACTTAAAAAAAAAGAGATTTTTCATAGTAGGTCAAGCTAAGTTGACCCCAAAAGTGGGCAAGAAGCAAAAAGGAAGCCCAGCTAGTTAGCCACCATAAAAATTAGTCTCGACTCAGAAATTTAGGCCAGCAGGGCAATTTGGGCCTTGATAGCAAAGACTAGCTACCATTGCATTAATTTTTATAGCTAGGAGTGTATTGCCTATTTGTGGCACATGTGAGAGGAGATATAAAGGTATTTGTTAGAGATCTATCCCAAGTGCATGCTATAGATATAAGTCTAGGGGTCACTATCAGAAGAATTGTCCATTGAGAGCTGAGTACTCTACATAACTCTAAACTTCATCACCAGCAGCAGTTAGGAGTCAGAAGAAGAATAAGAGAGATAATGTTGAAGGAGGTGAGTCAGAGGATAGAGGCTCAAGCTCTAGCATGTTAGTACGTTATTAGAGCTTGAGAGGAGATAGACTCCCTAAATGTCTTAGCTGGTACATTTTATTTTCTTGATTCACCTGTTTTGGCATTAGTTGATATGAGATCCATACATTCTTATGTTTGTACCACACTAGCATAAGATATAAGATTATAGTTAGAGCCTCTAGATATAGAAATCATGGTAAAAAATCCTATAGGACAACATGTGGTAGTCAACATGATATACAAGAATTATCCTTTAATTATCCGAGGACACATCTTTCTAGCAAATCTTATCAAGTTATGCTTTAGTGAATTTGACATTATATTAGGTATAGATTGGTTATCTAGACATTATGCCATGATATACTATAAAGACTTACTCTTTAATCAACATATAGGGATGAAATTATAGTAGTTATTGAAATAACATATTTCCTATCTAATCTTCTCTCTATAGTGATAGTTAAATGAATAATTTGGAAGGGTTGCCAAGCCTATTTGGCACATGTGGTTGTGTAACACCCTCCCCTCAAACACTACTAATTATCTAAGAGAGGGTATTACAAGTGAGCTCATACTTAAACTTGAAGCTAATGATCCCCTTAAAAGGTTTTAGAGAAAAGCCTTAGTTAAACTTATTTGTTAACTTCATCACTCTATAGAAAACTATTTTACTAATGGGTAGTTTGAGACGAAATTCTAGTAGCATAACAGCTATCCAAATGCCCTACCAAAAATATACCTATAAAAAAGCACTTCTATAAACATTAAAATCAATCCTTTAACCTTCACATAAAACTATGATAACATCAACAACTACAACATCACATCTATAAGTGTGTCACTTTTTGTGACAAACTCAAGAACACAACTAAAGACTCTTCCTTAAAGGAAGAGGTCAATCAAGGTTTATCCTATCTGGTTCCAGTCCATGTCAACCTACCATCATGCAATCATTTTAGTAGAACTGCTACACCTCTATGTGTCCTAACTTATATGACCTTCACGATACATTAGATCTATGAACTAAAACATATTCAAGCACTCTATTTATGCACCTTAGGTTACAATAGTCATATATACATCCTTGACTTAATATAGTCTATACATGTCTTTCTAAATACTAGATACTTTAAACAAAAAGAAGAAATTATATGTACAACCAATCTGATAGCTTAGAATCTTGATGCTTGTCCTTGTGCTTTTGGTGCAACCAATATTTTACTTGGCGTCTTTATATCTCTGTAACCTATATAAGGCAAAACCAATGCACTGAGCAAAATATGCACAGTGGTACTCTAGTATATCCAGATCTCATATGTTAATAACTCAATTAAAAGCTAGATTAATCTGTTTAAAAGAAGAAAAGAAAGGTATGCCATTGATACAACTTACTATATGCATGTGAACTGAATTTTTAAACGAGCATGTGTATCTTACCATGTTCCATATGTAAATCAGTTTCATATGTTTCACTCACCATGTCATGCATATGTAATAACTGAGCATGTTTAATTTACTAAGCCTACAAATTGAAGTATGTAAATATGATATGATACAAGTGTAATGTATTCTATAAATGGTTTAACTATAATTTACATTGACCTACGACTAACCCACATTACTAATTGGATATTAGTTTATTCACTACTACAATCTAATTTATAAGTAATACTAGTGATTTATGTCTTACCCCCTGATAGTCTGTTTAAGTATTTATGCATGTTTTAAGTTAAATTTATTAGTTTTTATTAAGATTCTAGTCTGTTGAGGCCATCTAGAGTTATGGGTAACACATTTATAGGATGACCCTGAGGTAGGGTAAACAAGGTAGATAAAGCTATGAGCTAATAATTGGTGACAAGGAGGGGCTTTTCCATTACCTTGCCACCACTATAAGCTAATAAATAACTAATAAGCTGATAAATATCTATGGCCTTCGCCACTCTCACCGTAAGTAGCTCATATGGCACTAATGTCGATCTATAAGCTATTACAAATCTGCATAATAATCCCTCTCTAGCATGTGAAAGCTACCTAACTTGGATTTCAAAGAGTTTAACCTAAGCTCTAAGTTAAAAGTTTTACATTTCTTAAATTTAAGTGTATTAAGGAATACATACAGTGTCTTTGACTCTATTACATTATAAATTTACAACTTGCTTGATTTGCAGCAATTTAGTTTAATATTGGCTTTGTGACTAATAGTATTAATACATTTAGAGAACCAATTTTTCTTTATTGAGATAATCTCACCTTTCATAATACTACACTCATTCTTATTATTCATGAAATTCCATAGTGTTTTTCATGCCTACTTGTCTTATTTCCTTAACATCATTTTGTCTACCCTTAAGTGGTTAAAGCTGATAATTAATGTTTATATAAACTAAATTAACTGAAAGATTTAACTATTATATTTGATCACGTAAGAATCATTAGTACCATTGGTAAACTATTTAGTCTATCACTTTAGCATAACAATACACCTGTGTACAAAGTCTCTATTCCAAAAATACTGTTATGTTATTTAAAATGGGCATTGTACATTGAATATGAATTACTATTTATATATAATTACTCAAGAATGCACAAGTGCTAGATATCACATTTGAATTATATCTGATAAAGTTCCTCTAAGTGTGATTTTAACCACAATACCCATTTTATAGGTGGCTTAAGTTTACTAAATAAAAGTAAAGACTAAAACACACACACACCTATAGTGGTAGTGACACACTCACACATATATGTATCTATAAATAAGGTTATCTAAATGTCTTTGTAGGGCTAGTTTAGTCTATAAATTGTAGGAGTAAGAAGCACACCTTTCAAGGTTGCCTCCCCCTTTTCTATCATTAGCTCATAGTAGTGTTATGCTTAGAGTTCACACTTGTAAGCTAAATGTATCCCACCTATCATGCAAGTAATACAATATATGATGCACTATGACCTGACCTCATTCTTAAGGTATTTGTCCAACATGGTTCCAGCTAATATACGTGTGTCCTATAATATAACCAATGTGTTATCACCTAATAGTCCACTCCCTATAATGCATAAATTCTACCTGACGAGTGCAACGATGCCTTAAGTGTGTGGATACTATTCTGAATGTAGAAATTTAGCTAATGCATTACATGGTTTCTTATGTAAATATGTCATCCATTATGGACCCTTACTTATGATTCCTATGAGTGCAGAGACAATCAATACCTAAGCAAAACTAGCAACTTTCTTAAATATTATCTATATGAGGAGCCCAAAAACATAAAAGACTGTAGCTAATCATGAGATAGATAATGGTGTAATATTAGAATGGTTGCATGACTTCTCCCCTTTTATTAGTCACTTTATTAGTTCCTAATGGATCATACTTTAAATTTAATACTCATAAACTAGATACGATTAACTTCTTATAAATGGTTAATACCAAACATAAGTTGCTAAACTCTCTAGAGTCTAGCCATGCATTATTAATGTTCCTATAAGGTTTAACTGGTTTAAATAATCACAATGGTATAGTGGAGATAAGGGTTTATATAGTTAATGTATAATCAAATAGCCTTAAAATCACATTCCTATCCTTTTCTTAATGCATGACCAACATCCTAAGAATTACAACTAATGCATGTTCATGTATTGTTGCATAATTTGGGGTATGCTTACTAACTAAAGCATTAGTTAAATAGTTTATGTTTAATAAAATAACATCGCTAGTCCAAAAATTCAGTAAGACATGAAAATAAGGGAGTATATACTTAAATTCTTTAGGTTTATAGGCATTTTGGGTTATGCCTTTTACTTTTCCTTATCTTGGTTTGGATTTGCCATACCTCTATCTTGGTTTCCTATAAACAAAATTCTTCCTTTAAATTTTTCTTCCGTGTATGCTAGTGTCATTTGGTAACAAACAAAGAAGAATTATTTCTATTTATTATAGTTTTCAACACTTTGCCTTTCTTAGCTTCATTCCCCCTATTATCTACTGTAAGGTTTATATCCTCTAACAACACCCATCACTATTGCTCACTACCCAAAAAGTGTCCATGCTTTATGTTGTATTGTATTAATGCTGCGAGTTGCAGAATGTTACTACTTTTATACTGTAGATTACCTATACTTTGTGCCGTAAATTGCTAACATTTTAGACCATAGATTATGATGACTTTGATCTTCAACATACTGACACTATAGACATCTTGTCATTGCTTCTCTACTATAGAATTTATAGTTATCATCCACTCATTGCTACGGTAGTTATTATGGCCCTTGTAGTCCCAAGCTGGTAGCTACTGCTATTGTTCTTTATAGCACCAGTAGCAGTGCTGCCCAACTATAATTACAAGGCTGACCTAATATTTTGTAATAGCAGTAGTTATGTTTATAATTTATGACAACCAATTTGTTACTTAATAAATTTTCCTTTTTTATATCCTTCTTTTCATATTGCAGCAAGCATTTGGCAAAAGAGTGGCACTATTGCCTGCTGCATGCATTAAGTAGCAATAACAGCTAAGTTGCTGTAAGCTAGCTTTTATGCCATCGTGTTGCAACAACAAGTTGCTTTGCTCACTGCCCCCTACTCTAACATTTCACTATTTTTCATCCCTTATTTCCCCTTCAATTTTACCCATAATTTTACATAAAATTAAGGCACAACTGTAGCTGGGCTCACCTTTCACTAGAGTTGACAGTTGTAGTAGGAACTTACCTCTAAAAATTTCATGCTACACTAAATTTTGCAGTAGTAGCAGCTCATTGCACCAATAGCCATGACCCACACTACTCTCCACTGATTTCTTTTACTAGCACTATCAGTTGTTGTTACAGTGGTACCTATGCTTCCCTATACTGCCAAATTATAGCTACAATCTATTATTGGCAACACATAAGCTGCTGCCTTCCTCTAATCTATTTTGTAGTTCCCATTTCTCTCTTAACCATTCCTAATTCCTTACTAATTTGGCCTTCCCCTTTAATTTACTGGTTTGACATTTGCTATTTTATTTCTTCTCCTTTTTCTCTCTCTTTCTTCTTCTTTTTTTTTTCTTTCTAGCTTGCCACTTAGTCCCTCATACTAATTGATTGATACTACCATCAAAAATTCTAGAAAGTTGCTAAGTTATCAAGTCAGTTTTATTCCCTTCCCAAATTTCTTGTATACTATTGTTACTATTATTATTATTATTATTACATAATTTGTATATCTGTATCATTGCTAGGTTTTGATTAATCCCATAGAAAACTCCTTAATTGACTCAACTTATCCTATTATTATTTCCCTAATTATACTAATAAAATCTTCTTAAATTGATTCAATTGCTCTCTATTAAATATCTCTTTCAAATCGAGCTCGCTAATTAATTTGCCAAGCTTAGAGTGTTATGGGTGTGATAGGTTGATACTAAAAATGCAGGACCTAATGTTAGCCAAATACTAGTGGTGACAAAGTTTCTATATATCTTCCCAGATGAGTTGTTAGGGTTACCACCCGAGTGTGAGATTGAGTTTGCTATTAAGGTGTACCTAGGCATGACACCAATATCAATAGCCTCTTATAGAATGGCACCTACAAAATATAAGGAATCAAAGGTGCAATTATTGGAGTTGTTAGATAATGGGTTCATCAGACCTAGTGTTTCACCCTAACGAGCACCAGTCTTGTTTGTGAAAAGGAAGGATAGCTTCTTATTGTTATGTGTAGACTATAGATAGCTCAACAAAGTAACCATCAAGAACAAATAACCACTGCTCAAAATCAATGACTTGCTTGACCAACTTAGAGGATCTAGTGTTTTCTCAAAGATCAACCTAAGATTTGGGTACCACCAGCTCAAGATAAAAGAATATAATGTGCCAAAAATAGCCTTTCGCACTAGATATGGGCATTATGAGTTCTTAGTGATGCATTTTCAGCTTACTAATGCCCCAGATGCATTCATGGACTTAATAAACAGGATATTTAGCCCATACTTAGATCTATTTGTAGTGGTGTTCATTGACGACATCCTAGTGTATTCTAAGACTAGAGAATAGCATGAACAATAGCTCAAGTTGGTATTATAGATCTTAAGAGAAAAATAGTTTTATGCCAAACTGAGTAACTGTGAGTTTTAGCAAAATGGAGTGGCATTCTTAGGACACATTACTTCAGCTAATCAGATTAGGGTGGATCCAATAAAATAAGGCCATATTAAAATGGAAGCCTCTAAAGAATTTGATCGAGATTAGGAGCTTCGTGATTAGTTGGTTACTATAGTCAGTTTGTTAAAAGGTTCTCAATGATTACTACTCCTTTAACACATCTAGTGATAAAGGAAGTGCAATTTGTGTGGGACCATAAATGTTAAGAATCTTTGACAAATTGAAAGCTATGTTGACAGAAGCTTCTATTCTTACATAACCAAAATCAGGAAAAGAATTTGTTATTTATAGTGATTCTTCTTGTAATAGACTTAGATGTGTATTGATGTAAGATGGCAGGGTAATGGCTTATGCATCTAGGTAATTAAAGCCACATGAAAAGAATTATCTAACTTATGATTTAGAGTTAGCTACCATTGTTTTTGTCTTAAAAATATAGAGGCATTACCTTTATAGTGAGAGATGTTATGTGTATATAGATTATAAGACTTTGAAATACCTACCTACTTAGAAGGAGTTAAACTTAAGGCAATAAAGGTGGATAGAATTGATCAAGGATTATGATTGTCTAATTGATATCATTCCAATAAATCAAATATAGTGGCGGATGCATTGAACCAAAAATTTTATTGTGCCATAAAAGTGATGAATGCTCGATTGCAGTACTTAAAGGATAGAGCCTTGATAATAGAGTTACAGGTGAAACTTGACTTGATTCAGCAAGTAAAGGATGCCTAGAAAGGTGATAGTTAACTTATGCACATAATGGGTCTGATCAAAGAGGAGAAACTTATCAAACACGAGATTAAAGCAGATGGATGTTTGTATCATCATGATCAATTATGTGTGCATGACATAGGGGACATTAAGAGATAGATCTTATAGGAAGCCCATGTAACACCCCTTACCTAATCCATTATAAGACCGAAATAAGAGATGACATATATAACACCTCCCATTCAATTCTATTTGAATTGAATAAGAGATGGCATGATATAATCTTACTTACCTAATACCCTTTAAAATCTTTTATAAAATTTTCTTATCTTGTTAAAGCTCTCCTTAAGCATAGAATGTCAATTAATCTTTGTTTGCACTTTACTAACTAAACATATGAACCTCCTGTTACTACAAAATCTATTTTGACGAAACTTTGGTAGCATAACGGTTGTTCAAGCTAAAAACCAAAAATTTTCAACCTATAGAAACACACTTCTATAATTATCATATCCTTAACACACTTTAATGGATCCTTTTGATCCTTCATAGATTCATTACATCAATTCAATCATAAGGCTTCATTGCTAACTCTTCACATGTTTATCATACACTTCATCATATATACATATCAACATTCATAATGTTTAAAAACTACAGTTTGTATTACCTTTTGATTACATTAAGACATATAGATATTCCATAAATACTAAGTATACATATCATCTAAGCCCATTACTTGACACTTGTACATAAGTACCCATATAAATCTATTTACCTTACATGACATAATTAAGTATGTATATAGGGTTAAACCTACCAAGGAAAAAGACATATTTGTTTACACTACTGCATGTTGAGGCTGCACTTTTAAAACTTTGGCTATAACCTAAATTGATATGGTAAGCATATGCTTAGCAGTGTACTATGTGAAATATACACACACACACACACACATATAAATATGTGTACATGTGGATATATAGCATCACACACATACAAGCATGCATCATGAAACACATTTCAAACTTAATGTCATTATATGACTGAACTATAGCATACACATATGTCAACCTTTAACATTTACTTAATAATGATCACATTTAGCATCAATGCATACATGCAGAAATAAATGCCCATATTTGTAAATTGCTTATTTTATGCAAAGTTTATACCTTCATGCCTTATCATGATTTATTTAGATTTCTCACTCAATAAGGGAGACCATTATCAATCCATAGTGTACTAATGGTTCTATCTTAAATATTCTTAAGTTCATGTTCTCCTTACATTAAGTTAGTTTGTTTATGAACAATGTAAAGTCCCTTTTTTATGTGTACATGATGATTTAACCAACTTCAATTACAATCACAAGTTTACCACAAGATTTTCACCTTAAATTTCATATGCCTTAATTATCCTAATCAATAATGTGGCTTCTATGATTATATATAGTCAATACTTATTCATACATGCCTTACTTATCTTATTCATAACTTATGATTACCGTATCTGTGTTTTATAACATTCCATTCTTAAATGAATTAAATTAGCCAACTTATGTCGTTCTTTCTAAATTTTAGTTATCTTAGTTCAATTGAGCACCTTGTTCTTAGTTATTTAATCATTCAACTCATATGTGAAAGATCATATGCTAAACTAGATAACGGGATCCTAAGGTGTGTGAGGGCCTATATTTTAGCCCTCGATGGCTACACCTGTTATAGCATGAATGATTGTGAGGGTTCTCATCCAAAACCTCGATGGTTGCACTCTGTCTTATAAAGTGTGTGGGGATCCACATTTTAGACCTTGATGGCCTTATTCGTCATAACATTCAACAACAGGGAGTGGCCCTCATAGACCCCTCTATAACATGAAGTGTGTAGGGGTCCTTATATAGGACCTTAACTATTGTACTCCATCATATAGAGTAGGTAGCGATCTTTATAGACCAGTGCCAAAGGTGACACCGAACTGTTCTAGCAACTGCTAACTCCCTAGTTGACCGGTCAACCATCTAGTAGGTTATCTAACTTATATGGGCCTTATTATTCTCATTATATCATTATCATAATACTATATAGCCTTTCTTGCCATCAGAGTTCATACTTCCTTGATCTTATTAAATTCATCTTAGCATCACATAAAGTCATTGACTTATACATAATCATCTTCACATAATCCCTCATGGGGTTTCATTTGATCATTAGTCATTAAGGATTCATTCTTGACTTTTTTGTAACTTTCATTATTCATTTCCATATTATGTCATTTTTTAGTCTCTTTATGTCTTATAATATACTTATATACTTTCCTTAACATAAAGTCATACATGCTTGCCTATTTGGCTATGTGAGGTTATAATTCTATTTGTTCAAGACATTCATCTTATGAATTCATTATTATATGAACCTTTAACTTATCAAGCCTTAAAAGCTGATACTTTCTTTTTGTTACCCTTATTTTCATCATAGTGTCATATATGATCATTAATGAATATCTTATCATTTTATTCTTAAGACAATATCATATATTTACATTTTATTACATGTGGTTTCATCAAATTTTACTCTATGGTTATATACTATAAGTTACATTGTTAATATAACATTTATTATTCAAAATACTATATTCAATCATTAGTTCATATAGGTTATGTGTTTTTATATCAAATCATGTTACTTATTCATATGGGCATTCTCATGAAATCATACCATGAAAATCACTTACATTCATACTTAGCATACCTCACAACCATATACATTTAGTGACCAATTTATATCAATTCCATAAAATTTTCAATCTTGTTATGCTTCATATCACACTATATGTTATCAAATCATTTCTATGTATAATAAATTCCTTATGTCCCATTTGGCCATGCCTAAGGAATGATCATTTTAAGTCTAATCCCTTAAATTCTACCTTTTTTCATTGATTCCATTGTCCCCTTACCATATTAACATTCACCAAGCTACATTTCTCTCTCATTGGTGTAAGCTTAATCATTTGGCTCTAAGTACCATTTGCACATACTAGTTCTTTATATTTTATTTCTATGCTTCACATCATCTCACTTACATAATTAAACTAATTACATGCTCAATTACATTTACATCTCCTTTATTTCATCATACATAGGTCTTAACCATAAGAACTATATTCCTCCTAATCACTTTTCTTTTACATTGCTTCCTTCAACCACACTCAAGTCACATAATTAAGGTCACACACACATAACATAAGCTTAACCTCACACATCCATCCATACAAATGCTAAGCATGCAATTCAATTGCTAACATCCATAAGCCATTTCTTTTCTTTTTTATTTTTTTATCCATCCAAACCCCTCATAACCACTCAATTAATATGGCTTATGTTATACTTGGGCATTGCCTCATATTTATTATCACATCCATTTATCACATACACATAACACACAAACTTAAAGTTAGAACTTCATTATTGATTAATGTAATCATCTCTAAATTCGTCTATTCCACTTATTACATAACATACTCCCTACCAGATACAACATACCCAAAATTCACATGCGTACTTATTCATATACCATTTGACCATTATCATATGTCTATCTTAAATATCATATGTCATCATAATTTATATCTTAACCACATTCTAAACATTTATTTAGGCTAAACATATCATGTAATACATCTTCCTTACACATACATACACATATAAACTATACCAACACACAAATTCACACTTTAATTATTTAAGTAAACATATTGTATATAAATATATTTCAATGAACACACTTACTATACTTCCATTTGGCCTCTAAAAAGTCTCCTATCATTATCATTTTCATTTCCCTTGAGCTTTCCCATGGCTTCCATAAACATATAAAAATTGAAAATTAAAAAACTCTAAATAAATTCTATAGTGTTCCAAAATTTAAACTAACCTTAGAATTTTCTTATTGGCACGTAATTCTATCCTAAAAAAATAAATCATAAATTCAAATACTTTTACCTTATGGTGACACTATTCACCAAGTGTTGAATTCACCCATTTTAGACATGTTCTTAGCTTTCTCTCTCTTAAATAATGCTAATTAGGTGATAGAGGTTATTTGGTATAGAATTTTAGTGGAATAAGGCATGATATGATGATTTGAGAAGAAGAAAAAAATGAAGGAAATAGTGGGAGGGATGGCATCGAGAACAAGAGGATTTTTTTGAGTGTTTAATTTGAACTTAAACTTATATATATATATATATATATATATATATATATATATGTTTGTGTGTGTGTGTGATTGGGTGTTTAAATGAGTGACAATTGTTAGATCCTAGGGTGAACATTAAATCTTGCCCTTATTCTCTTTAAAAAACCATCCTTTATTGTTAAGATATCAATTAAATTCTTTTCTCATACCAATAATTAGATAAATACATGGTATAGATATCTCAAGAAAATTGGAATTTAATTCTAAAGGTAACTATTTAAATTAAGCCAATATGTCGTTAATTAATTCAGTTAAATAGTTTCCTGATATTAGAAAATTCCAA
>CANXYI012209111.1:0-10129 GCA_948208565.1 Hura crepitans | reverse complement strand
AGACAAGTGCAATAAAATAAAATAAAGCAAAATAAAGTAAAGGCTAAGGGGCTGAGGCTACCTCTGATCTCTTAGTATCCGAATCTCTACTTCCATTACCTCCAGTCTCTATGCGGTCTGTCACTCGAACTCCTTGATCCTCATGCTCAAGTCAATGTGATTGTATTAGAACTGCTCTAACATCCAAGTTTATAGGCCCTGGAAAAGAGACTCAATTGAAGACTAAGGTGGTGGTACTGAAGAAGACGAACCTACCTTATTGGTCTGTTGCCTCTAAACTAGCCTCTCAAGAGTCAAATCAATCGCTAAAAGCTCCTTAAGATCTAATGCAAATTGATCATCTCTGTTTGATTGACCCTCTAGCTATTGATCTACCTCAGCCTCTATCAGCAGTTTGTAGCCATTCGGTGCTCGGGGATCGACCTTCACAATCCCAATGGCGATGTAAGTGTCTCGATCGACCTACAGCTGCTGTCGAAGAGACTCACCCAAATGCTACTCCTAGATGCCTAAACTGATTAATAAAGCAGTGACAATTCCACTTACAATGATCCCTTTGCTTAGGGATCGACTGGCGTAGTATAGATGCTCTAGGATGGTATAGGTTAGGTTAAACTGGACATTGTGCTCTATAGCCTAAAGGCCATATAACTCAGTCTGGTTTAGTTTTTTGGAACTGCTAACCCATCCAAGAGAGCTAAGAGATGACACTCGGTGTAAGTATCAATAAACTGGATCCCGTATAGCAGATACCTTAGTTCGGCTAGCATTATAGATGGTGCCTAGTAAGCTAACAAACTCCTAATGCTCATTTAGGCTCTCAAAAACTTCTATATCCCCATCTGTAGGCAGTCATAGTAGCTCTATAAATTACAAAAAGGAGACATTAAACCTATTCCCTAACACTGGGAAATGAATAGTAGAGGCATCATCTAGCCAGGCCCGTCGAAATCAAAAGGTGCTAAGGAACTCTAGGGTGACTACCGAGTAGGTGGCACACTGTAATCAATAAAACTCTCACCACCCCACTTAGGCGAGTAGTTGATCCACTCAGTCTAAAATGCCAAGGTCCCACAATGTCTTAGTGTACAAGTATCAGCTCCCAATTTGAGTGATGGTGGCTAATCACCTGTACCGCTCCATCTCCACATCAATAAGCCAAACCGGGTATGGCCATGTGTTCTAGCATGGGTTGATGGTATGGATAACTTTGTTTGGCATGGTGGCATGGTTACACTTGTATGCTTATATTGTGCTTATGTGAAAAAATTGTCAAAATGTATATAAATGGTGAAAAATAAGAAAAATACAGGTTTTATAGTGTTAAGAAAATAGGCATTTTTGCCTCGCCGAAATGGCCATTTTGGGTAATGAAAATGGTTATTTCGAGCGAAGAAAATTGTCATTTTCTTGATAAAAAATGGGTGTTTTAAGGCTTGAAAATGGCTGTTTTGGCCTAGACCCAAAATGCCCATTTTTTAGCTCAAAATGACCATTTTCAACTAGAAAATGACCATTTTTCTAGCTGAAAATGCCTATTTTGCCTATAGTGCTCTTTTTACGCTCCTAAAAGGTATAAATACCCTAATGCATGCATAGATCCTTATGCCACTTGAGTTTTTTCTTCATTTTTGCAACAATGAGTGACAAATTCCTTAAGAAGCTTCATACAATCCTTGATCTCCCTTCTTCATGGCTGTCTCCACCTTAGCTCCTTTTAGCGAGCTAAAACTCATATGAAGAGTGTGTCTTGATCAGACTTTTCTTAAGGTAGCGACTCTATTTTGGGACCTATAATTCCATGTCTTTCAATTTTCTTATTAAGAACTATGCCCCCTGTCTGAGGATTTTGCTGCAATTTTGGGCATATTTTATTCTTCGACACACTACCTTGCCATCCGACTTGTGTTACCCACTACCTGTATGAGCCTGTTGATGTATTAGACATACTACCTTCCTTGGCTACTAGATGGGTCCCATGGAGAGGACCAATCTCTCTAAATACATTGCTAAACTACACTGATAGTTACATAGACATTCTATCCCTTCGAGCGGGCATATACCTATTCATATTCTTCTCCAAATATCTAACAGTTTTAGCTAAAGACCACTTTGGAGACTATCAACCATTCAGTGTGATTAATGTCTTAAAGAAAAGACTAACTCCTTTTCCTCTAATCTTGGCTGAAACAATTCTGGGTTTAGATGCTGTGTAGTCTAGAGAAGTTGAATTCTTTCGTGGAGCCTGCTTTTACTTCAGGTTTGTTTTTTTTTTTTAAGAATAAACCGCCTCGAGGGAGAGGTTTTTGCCCTATTCTTTATTTTGCCTTTTGCCTAAGAAGTGTCCGAAGGTTTTCATTCCTACCAGACTTTTTAAGGATAAACTACCCTTGTGAGTTTTCATCCTATCCTTCACTTGACTTTTGTTTAGGAAGCCCATGTGGATTTTCATTCCTAATTTCATTTTTTTAGGTCTGGCTACAAGAGAAGCTTCACCTATTAGATGATCTACCACCTTATATCTTTAGATCTTATACCTTGAAGCATTTGTTATCTTGAGCCATTATGCAACATTTCACGGATGTTGAGCGATAGGTTTCATGGCTAAGTGCTCTAAAAAACAATGACATAAGTTTTAAAAGCCTTTGGATTTCCTTACTATATGCATGATGCAACAGTTCATCAGGCTGTGTTCCTTTGGCTGGCCTTCGCAAGGTTACCTTTTGCATCCCTAATTATTGCGTAATGTAGTTTGGTGAGACCCAAAAGATTGTGACCTCTATACTGTCTTTTAGAGGAGGAGATAACTTTGTCACTTTCACTTATAGATATCATGAGCTGTGGAAATAGTTACCCTTAAAGGCAAGAATTATACCTAGGGTTGCTTGTAACTTTTAGACTTTAGATGCATATAAAAAATGGGTAATAGGCCTTTCTTGAGACAACTAGGCTCATTAACTAAGAATGAGTAGCGAGATCAGTAGCAAGAGATAGAGGACTTAAAAAGAAAGAATCAAAACAAAACTTTTCTACTTTTTATTATTTACCTTTTTTATATTTAACATTATTCTCCTTTATAAAATGCTCAATCATGCTTATTAAAGTGGTCCTATCTAGCAACATCATATTGGCATTTTATGATAATCATAATGAGACATTAATGCAACAACACATTTCCTCGTTTAATTAAGGGAATTCTCAAGTACATCTTAAACTCCTATCGTAAATTAGTTGCAAGGGTTTTCTTGATTGACTATTTTCTCTCAACCCTTAATTTTTGCATAGGATGCCTTTTTTTGATCTTCACCTTATCGAGGTGCCCAATTTTAGCAAGGTTGCCATTTGTCAGTCTTCGACCCATAAAGCTATTATTTTTCTTCTTTTTTCTCTTTTATTTATCTTTAGCCGTAGAACCTTTTTAGCCTGTCCATGTTCACGGGTTCCCTTAGTTCATTTCCATCACAATATATAAGAATAGTAGCCCCCTTTAGTAACATTTTCTTTAGGATGAATGGCCCTTCCCAATGTGGCATGAACTTCCCTCTTAAGTCGGGTAGTCTTAGTCTTATCTACTTGAGGACTAGCTCTTCTTCTTTCAGTTTACGATCCTTCACCCTTTTACCGAAGGCATGTGACATCCTTTTTTGGTAAACTTGATTGTGATAATTGGCTCTTAACCACTTCTCATCTGGCAAATTCAACTATTAGAACCTTTGTTTGACCTAGGTAATCTTAGGAATCTCTGACTCTATTTCCACTCTTAATGACTAAAGCTCAACCTCTACCAGAAGTACTACATCTATCCCATATACTAAAGAGAATGGAGTAGCACCCGTTGAAGTTTGAAATGTAGTTCTGTATCCCCAAAGAGCAAAGGGAAATTTATCCACCCAGTCATTGAAAGTCACAACTGTCTTAGCCAAAAACCTTTTGAGGTTCTTATTTGCTACTTCAATAGCTCCATTGGCTTATAGCTTGTAGGGAGAGGATTTATGATTCTAAATGTTGTATTTTTATAAGAGAACCATTGTTTTTGCCTAAAATTAGACTCTGTTATCTGAAACTATATGGTGCGAAACCCCATATCTATAGATTAGACTTTTCTCCATGAATCTAGCCGTTTCTCTTGCTTCTAACTTCTTGAAATATTTTACTTCAACCCATTTTAAGAAGTAATCGATTGCCACTACAATAAAATGATGCTCGTTTGATGTTGTCAGATGTATCTCTCCCATTATGTCTATCCCCCATGTAGCAAATGGCCAAGGAGATGATAGGCTATGAAGTTCAGCTACTAGCACGTGTTTCAAATCTCCATACTACTGGCACTTGTGGCATCCTTACACATATTTTGAGCAATCATGATCTATAGTAAGTTAAAAGAATCCTTAACGCATGAACTTTTTAGCTAACTATAAACCATTCATTTGTGTACCACATGACCCCGTATGTATCTCATCCATGAAATTTTATGTCTCTTATTCCTTTAAGCAACGAAGCTGAAGACCATTTCTTTGCCTTTTATGTAGAACCCTGTTTATGTTAATGAACTGAGTTAACAACTTTCTCAATACCTTTTTATCCTTGTCTATGGCTTTTTTGGGGAAGTTTCCACTTTCTAAGTAATTATAGATGTCATAAAACCATGGCTTGTCTTTTTCTTGCTCTATTTCCATTATATGCTTTGTCTCGTAACAAGGCCTTTTAGAACTGGAATGATAACCAATTTCATGATTATCCCTTTTAAATTATCCCATATGGAAACCAAGGTAGCTAATGCGTCTGCTAGCTAATTCTCATTACTCAAAACATGATGAAAAGTGCACATTTCAAATCATTTACTAACTAACTTTAAGTACTCTGCATAAGGCATCAATCTTTCTTCACGTATGGTCCAATCTTCATTAGCTTGATGCACCACTAATGATAAATCCCCAAACACCTTAACTATTTTAGCATCTAAAGATATTAATGCTTTGAGTCTGAATATGCAGGCTTCATATTCTACCATGTTATTGGTGACTTTATACCTTAGCTTCTTAGCTAACGGCAGCTTTTCTCCTTTAGGGGTTATTAAAATCACTCCTACTCCTGCCCTTTTATTGTTTACTACTCTATTAAAGTACATATACCGTCCTTGGACCACAATTAGGTTCATATTTTCATCTAGAATTCAAACTCTAACTGCTTACCTTCGAATAAATGATCGACCAAGAATTCTACGATTGCTCGCCCGTTTATGGTTTTTCTCATATGTACTAAATATCAAATTCTTGAAGTAAAAGGAGCCATTTACTCATTCTACCCATTAAAGATGGTGCCGTTTGGAGATACCTTGATAGGTTATGTTTAGATATGGCCTATACTGTGTACGACTGGAAGTAATGTCTTAGTTTCTTTAAGGCCCACACTATCGCTAAGCAAATCTTTTCCACCTCTACATACTTGACCTCTTAAGGGAAAAATTTCTTACATAAGTAGTAAATTGCAAGTTCAATGCCCATCTCATCTTCTTGTGCTATCATAGCCCCATTGAACTTTCTTTAAAAGATAAATAGAGAATTAATGGTTTCTCATGCCTTGGCAGTTGTAAAACTATTAGGTTTAGTAGATACTCTCTGATTGTGTCAAAAGCTTTCAGGCAGTCCTTATTCCACTTAGTTGGCTTGTTCTTTCTGAGAATTTTAAAGATAGGCTCACATATGGTGGTGAGCTAAGCTATAAACCTATTAATGTATATATTTTACCCAGAAATACTCTTAGTTCTTTTTCTTTCTTTAGGACTAGCATTTCCCGAATTGGTTTGACTTTATCAAGGTTTACCTCGATTCCTCTTTGACTCACAATATGTCTTTGGAGCTTTCTAAAGTTACACTGAAGACACTCTTTTTCAAGTTTAGAAGAAGATTGTACTTATTTATCCTTTTAAAGAATTTCTCTAAGGCCTCAAAATGCCCTTCTCTCATAGAGGATTTGATCATCATGTCGTCGACATACACTTTTACTTTCTTATAAATCAGATCATCGAGAATCTTTATAGCCATCCTCTGGTACATATCCTTAGCATTTTTCAACCCAAAAGGTATAACCTTGTAATAGAAGGTCCCCTATTTTGTGATGAAGGGAGTCTTTATCTTGTCAACTATTCTGTTCAAAATCTAATTGTAGCTACCATACCTATCCATAAAACTGTACATTTTACATGTCGTTGCATTATAAATCAATACATCTATATGAGCCAATGGAAAGTCATCTTTTGGGTAGGCTTTATTCAGATCTCCGTAGTCTATACACATTCAAACCTTACCATCCTTTTTGGTGACTAGAACCATATTAGCTAACCACATTGGATACTGCACTTCTTCTAGAATTTTGGCCTCAACTTGCTTATGTACTTCTTCTTTTATCTTTTTTGCCCATTCTAGTCTCATCCTCTGTAGTTTCTACTTTACTAGTTTTATTTTTAAGTACATATAGATGGCATGTTCTGCCATTTCTCGATCCATCCTAGGCATGTCTTCATAGGTCCAGGCAAAGACTTTTTCGTATTTTTTTAACATTCTCTCAAATTTATTCCTCTCTTCAAGAGTTGTGTGAGATACGATTAAGATCTCTTTTGGATTTTCATTGATACCAAGATTAAATGAGGTAGTATTAATTGAATTAATATCAAATATGTTATATGAGTTATGATTATCATTATGCATGATGCGGTCAGATGAGACATCACAAAAACATGCAAAATTGTTCATATTATTAACAAAGGAAATAGGAACATCATCATCAAAAAGTTTAGGTACATATAAATTATAAAAAGAACTTTAAGGCAAGCTTTCTTCTTGCTTCTTCTTCTTCCCTTTATCTTGCAGCATGGCATTGGTCAGGATCTCTTCTTTATGTTCAATTTCCAGCTCAGTTAGGTTGATCGCAATTTCCTCATCCCAAATATCTGAAAACTTTGACTTTATTTATAGCCTAATCGAATACATCATTGAATATCTTAAATCCTAGCATAACCTGTCCCTCAATGATAGTTAGCTTGGATTCCCCATAATAACTAACATTCCCTTTAGCCCAAAGAAAACTCTTTTCTAATATAGGGATATCTTTTCTTATGTTCTTTGGTTCTGATGTCTCTATTATGTATCCCAATCCCTTTTGACCCTTCTATCCTTAAGGCTGCATGACTGAAATTGACCCTTTAAAGCGTGTCCCAATCCTACTCTAGGTAAATAGTTCATCTTTTCCATTATGTTACCACCTTAGGGTTTTCTTCTTCCTCTAAAAAATTCCAGTAATGTGGAAACCATTGAACGGTTGATCAGCTATTTCAAGCATTGACACCTAATTCTCCTTCAAAGCTTTAATTGTCACTATCTCACCATCATGAGGGATCTTTATCATCTGATGCAATGTCAACAGAACTCCTCCTAACTTATAGAACTATGGCCTTCCCAAAAGTAGAGAGAAGCTCGGAGGAATATCAAGCACTACGAACTCTACATCATCCACAATCATCCCCATTTTAACTTTAACCTTGAAAGTCCCATATGCTTGCCTCTTTGTGTTGTCATAGGCCATAATGTTAAGCTTGGACTGGGAGATCATCAATCCTCAATTCCATAAACTGTAACAACCTTAAGTGGGTGCACATTAATCGATGACCCATTATCCACCATTACATAGGCTGTGTGTTTATTGTTCACTTCTACTTTGATATACAAAGGATGGTTATGATGACACCCTTTGGGTGGTAAATTCAGATTAGAAAAGTTGACTCTCATATCCTCCTCTCCTTTTACTATTGTCATCAGCTCGGATGGCAATATGGTAGTTGAAATAGTTGCCGCACACAAAGCTTCGACTACTTGCTATCGATGAGAGGTGAACTGTCACAACAGATCCCAAATCAAGATTTGTGTGGGAGTTTTCTTCAACTATTTTGTTACAACATCTTTTTCATTCTCCACCACTGAAGGAATTGGCTTCCTCTCTATTTCTGGCATTATTCGACCACTTCGGGTCACTACTTTGGTTTCTGCTTCCTCACTCAATTTATGTTTTGGATTAGCATTTACCTATAAATCATGAGCTTGATCTTCTAACTCACTCCCACTATCCATTGCCCATATGTCCATCATACATACTAAACTCTGATTCACCTCAGCACTTCTTCTCATAGCCAAGTAATCATTCCCATACAAATCCTAGAGTACATACCATTCTAGGAGACCCGAGTTGACCATATTAACCGGAGGAGGAACTCTTATATATGTACCCTAGCTTTTTTGCCTCTATTCTAGATCATGTATCTGCCTTGAATCAATCAAATCCTAAATCTTATCCCTCAAAATGCGACAATTATCGATATCATGGCCTGTGTGTTGATGATATTAATAGTATAAACCCCCTTTATAATAAAACTGGCCTTCACTTTTGACAGGTTTAGAAGATAGAGGTTGGAGCTTTTCCACTTTTTGAAACTGCTTGAAACACCAAGATAGTGGCTTGCCAAATTCTAACAATGCCTTGCAATAGTGGAAACCTCAGTAGTTTGCCTACAATTAGCTCCTTATCTAAAACTAGCTCCACTTACTTTCCTAGCTCCTTCATTCCTTCAGTTACCAAACCCTCCTGAACTCTTATTCTATTCATTATGTTCCTCTTTTATATCTATGGCTATGTCTTCTAATGATTTCCAGTCCTTTAACCCATTGGCCTTTAAGCGATTTTTCAAATAATGATCGGCATTCTTAATGAACAAGCGAATTTGATCAGATGTTTCCAGCTTCTTCCTCATCTCTAGCACTCGAGACCTCCACCTCAATAGGTACTCGACAAAGGTCTCATTAGGTTTCTACCTAAGCAACTCAAGGTCTTTCATAGTGACCTCCATATGAGTGCTACAGTTATATTAATTGATAAAAGTCTCTATGATCTTACTCTAGTCTTCCTTTACATTCCTTTCTAACCCATGATACCAATCTATCACGCTTCTTTGTAACATCAAACTGAAATAGGCTATCTTTTGTTTAGTACTAAGCTCAGTGCCTCTCATAACCGTGGTGTTTTTCTTAATGTGAGCTCTTGGATCTGAAGTCCCATTAAACTTGGGTAATTCTGGCATTTTGAACTTAGAAGGTAAAATCTCCTTAGATTCTAAAGATAGTTCCTCAGGATTTATCCCTTTACCCATGGAAATAAGCGTAGCCATCGCTTCTATCTTCTCTTCTAACTTTTTCATTGTAGTATCCTCAAACTTTTGAGGAGTAATTAAGTTTTTGCAAAAATCATACTCTAGGTTAAAGTACTCAGCTTTTTTCTCTTTACCCCTAATGTCTTTGGCTTGCTTCCCTATATCGATTCCCTCTGAAGTGGCAGCTATTTTTCTTATAGGAGTAGCTACTTCATTTTCAACACGTGGTGGTGACCTAGTAGCAGGAACCATCTCAGTGATTGCTCTAAAAACCATATCTATCATTCTCTTCTCAAACTCTTCAAATTTTTGATCCATCCTATTCTTAAAACTCTGATCCAAAGAACTACTTTCATCATGCCTTACCATACTTGTCAAGTTATAAGTGATAGATGTGAATTCTTATCTAACTATCCTGCCATCTATCCCCCATACCTAAATAGCTCGATAATCTATGATGGCTACAAGGTAAAAGGTTAGACGTGATGGAATGAGAATGCAAGTGAATGCATGAAATGCTTATGCATGTCAATGTGCACAACAACAATCACAAGCAAAAGCCTTCTAACCTTATTTTTTCCTACACACGAGACCTTGTGATTTTCTTAGGAGGGTTTACCTATGGGACATCGAGGGCCCCAATAAGTTTGAATAATGAATGTCAGGTAGCTGAACATTATTTCTCTCTCATAAAAAAGTATAGGTAGAATATTTAGCCTATATACATTAGTAATGTTCAATCGAGTTAAAATGCAGATTCTAGCCCATTCTAGTTAGAAAAGGCCCAATGGGTTCGAGTGCATTTCGAGATGATTAAGTCACATTTCATGTATATTAGCCCACATAGCATGTAATGTATCATTAACCAAAGTGCCTAGGGGAAATTGCTATTGGTCATTACATAGGTTGATGGTTTGGTCATGCCAGTTATGG
>CANXYI012208963.1:0-13725 GCA_948208565.1 Hura crepitans | reverse complement strand
TCTACTTTCGAAATAAAATCATCTTTGTCTGCATTGCATTTATCAAAGTTTTTTTTAAAAAAAATGCATAAATTTATGTAAGTGAGAGATATTAGATGATGAAAATATATAAAATCAATTATTACATAGAGGCAGCACGTTCATTAAAACTAATAGATATAAAAATACTAATTTTATCTAAAAAAACTTTTATTCTTTAGTATTTTTATATATAATAAAATAAGAAAATATAATAGAGAAAAAAAAATTAATTTCGTTTAAAAAATTTTTCACTATTCAACTTTTTATCTATGGCAAACTTTTAATATGACTATTTATGCAATCATAAGATTAATTTCATCTATAAAATGTTTTTATCCATTCGTACTTTTACATATAGTATAAATATATACAAATAACGTAATGCAGAAAATTAATTTCATATATAAAAAATTTTAAATTCATACTTTTTATAATATACGAGGAGTGTTAAATTTTATTATTCTGATTACCTTTTTTTTTTTTTTTTACTTTCTCTATTATTCATATAAAATGTATTTATTTTTTAAAAGTTAGTATCACATGCATAAATTCACTTGCACGTAGTTAAAATAGTTAAAGAAAAATTGCTAAAATTAAGATATTTTGATAATATATATAGATATAAATATCTGTTACGAAGTAAATTTAAGTTCGGAAAGGTGTAAAAAAATATCCTTGTCATTATTTTTGTTCCAAATAAAAATATGTTTTGTCGATTTGATAATTTTGAATGTAAAGAAATTTAATGTCATTTGGTTGCCTTCATTAAATTCGAGATAAATCAAATTTTTTATTTTATAAATTTATAGTTATATTCTTTTTTATATTTTAATCTCTCACATAATATAAAAGGTATGATGATGACTTTACTATTAACACGTACTGTATTATTTTATAATTATAATATTTAAATAAATAGTATTATATACTATATTTAATATAATTTACTATATTTACTAAAATATGGTAAATTTAAATAGAATTTAGTATAATTTTAAATTGTTAGATAATAAGTAAAAGTAAAACAAAAAGTATATCAATTTAAATGCATCAAATTAACTGTCACATTAAAAAACAGATTTCTATTGTCATATGACCATGATTCTTAACAATATAATATAATAAATTTAAATCAAAACAAATATTATTATAAGTACATGTTTTAATAATGATTTAAACAAAAGGTTAAAAAGATTTATAAAATCAAGAATATATTCGCTTACAAAAAAATGTGGATATTTAAAAAAATTTATAAAAAAATAAATATTATATTTATTTTGACAATTTTTCTTAAATAAAAATTAAGAAATAATTTTTCATTTTTAAAGTTTTAGCATGAGATTAAAAAGAAATCATGATATTTTTAAAATTTTTTCTTTATTATGAATACTCATTTTGCAAAAGTTTTTTATTTAAAAAGTCGAAATTCATCCATTATTGTATTAATTTTATATTAATTGTATTTATAAATATTATATTTAAATCAAATATCTTTATTCATATGTACATACATATATACATACATATACATAATTCTAAAATAAAATTAATTTTTCTTATATATAACATATATTTTTTAAATAAATAGATTATTTTTTTGAAATGAACACAATTTTTGCAGATGTAAATTTAGTCATTCAATCTAAAAATTAGACAAATCAAATTTTTAAAAAAATAATTGAACCAATTAAATTTAATGGCAATAATTTGAACCAAACTAAATCAATTGAACTTTTGAAGATCTAATAGAATGAATCGAAAACTTTATATATTTTATTTTTATATATATATAAAAAATTACATAACGTCATTTTATGCTAAAATGACTGTTATTTTAAACACCTAAAATGATGTTATTTTAAAAATTAGTTTATTTTGTTTCTACACTATCCAAAAATCAAATTAAATTGAACAAATTGAATTTTTTACCAACAAACCGAAATAGTTCATAATTTGATTCATTTTTTTTATTTCAATTGGGTTTTACACACTCCTCCATTTTCTTAAAAGAAAAATATATTATCTAATTTTTAATTTTTTTTCCATAAATGAGTGCAATTTTTAATTTTTTTAAAAAAAATAAAGAGCAAAAGTGCTATTTTGCCCGGATAATTTATCACTTGAAGCTGATTTAAAGTAAACGTTTTATAATGTTTTTATTTAACCAACCATTATAACGGCCTTTTTATCTCTTTAATATAATATTTCCAACCATTATAACGGCCTTTTTATCTCTTTAATATATGGTTATATTCACTTAAATTTTTTAAACATTTTAATTAAATAAAAATTTTTAAAAATATTTAGATCAAATCAGTTCTAAGAGATAAAATCAAAGCAAAACAATACTTTTATATATTTTTATCCAATTTTATTTATTTTTTAGATAGATACAAAAGTATGTTATTGCATTTTCATATCCTAAAATTTTTAATTTTTTAATATTATATTTGTATATGTTTATTTTATTATACAGAATTATTTCGTATAAAAATTTTTTTAATTTTACTTTTTATATTAAATTTTTATATAACCAAAAATACTATAATAACTAAGCGTGAAAATAATAAAAATAATAATGTTAATTTTATAAAGGAAAAATAGGGAGATTTAATAATAAAAATGTAAATAATACAAGTACCTAGAGCTTTTTTTTTAATATATTTACATGGAAAAAAATTTAATTTATAGACATTTGGATCATTAATATACAAAAGATATAAAATGACTCTCAAACTTGTTTACTATAGAACTTTTGATTTTTTTCATATTTATTCTTAATTAAGATGCAAAATTATTTCTGGAATAGTATATTGAGGACAAATGTGCTATTTTGTCACGATAATATATCATTTCGAATTGATTTGTATTGAACATTTTTAATGATTTTTATTTAATCAACACGTTTAAAAAATTGAAATTAATATATCCACTTATTATAATTACATTTTCATTTTTTGAAACATTGTAATTAAATAAAAATCTTCAAAATATTTAAGACATATCAATTCTAAACAATAAATTAATATCATAAAATTACTACTTTACCCAAAATTTTGTAAGAAATAAAAAAAAAAATTCTGCATGCGTGGACGAGGATATGGTCATTTTACCGGTCTTCAAAACTGTAGAAGTGAAAACCTAAGAAAGGTTAATCGAGAAAGCGTCCGAGGGACGCCATCAAAAGACCAGGAGATTCTCTCGACGACTAAAACATTTCATCCTTTCAGCTAAGTACGTACCTATATAAGTGAGTGACTGAATATCACTCTTCACTGATCGCAGCAATGGCAGCCCCTCCAAAGCCATGGAAAGCGGAATACGCCAAGTCAGGGCGGTCTTCCTGCAAGACCTGCAAGAACCCCATCGACAAAGAGACGCTTAGACTTGGGAAAATGGTCCAATCCACTCAATTCGATGGTTTCATTCCTGTATGATCCCTTCTTTTCTCTTCTCTATTTTGCTTTTTTCTCTTCACTCTCAGTCGCTTTTTAAGCCCTAAAATACTTGCCTTTTCTCTTCATCTGTTAAACTTGCTTCCGCTGCATTTATCGCTGTTGTTTCGTTTTTCAAGTGGGGCCATTCCCACTAATCGAAGCAATGCAAGATAAACGGAGCTTGCTTGAATGCTGTTCTTCTTTTTGGCTACTTGCAATTAAAATCAAGCAAGTTTGCAGCTCAAGTGAAATAATTGTTATTTTTGTGTGGTAGAATTGTCTGTAGATCTTAGCTTTACACCTAATCTTTCATTTTTGGCTTGCATTTTTATAATTATGTCCTCTTCAATTTTGTCCTGCCTTAGTTTCTTGGACTTTGCTTGCTTATGTATTTCTTTTATTTGTAACGGTTATAGCCTTACAGGTGTTCTATTTTGCTGTGAGTACTTCTTGCCGTTTGACGGTTTACTTTAGACTGAAATACATGTTATATTTGTTTATTAACCTTATTTTTCCCTTCAGAAGGAAAATAAGGATCTCAGACGTACTTCTGTTTCTTTTCTGAACTGTGTCATGATCGGCGAAGAAATGTATTAAGTTCGATGTTATATTTGTTTTTTAAATAGATGTGGAATCATGCTGGTTGCATACTGAAGAAAGCAAACCAAATAAAGTCGTAAGTGTTTCTTATCCTTTACCATGACTGAGATGTTTTCGAAGACTGACATCCGTGTCTTTGTCTTATTATTAGTATTGATGATGTTGAAGGCGTAGAATCACTCCGATGGGAAGATCAGCAAAAGATTAGAAAATATATTGAGGATGGTGGTTCCTCAAGTAAAATTGCTGAAAATACCAAGGAATGCAGTATTGAAGTCTCACAAACTTCTCGTGCTACTTGCAGATGCTGCAACCAAAAGATTATGAAAGGACAGGTCACTATTAATGTTTCATTTTCTGTTGCATTTTGCCAATTTATTTTTATAATGCACACACATGTATACACAGACATGTATATCTACATAAAGTAGAGCACTGCTACAATGCATGGCCTTCGTATTTCAAAGATTCAAAGTTATGAGGCCAGAATGTTGCAGATGGTGGATAAATAATGGAGTTATGTTTTTTGGATGATCTTTTGGTCTCGCTATTAATACGGGGACTGCAGCATGAGGCACGTACAGTTGTCTTCCTTTGTTTTTTAGCCGCCATTGCTGTGAAGTACACAGACCTGCACTACCTTTATGAATTTTCTGATTTGGTGGTTTGGTTTTCCTTAATGGGCATTAATATCCCGGTTGCAAAATGAATTTCTTGAAACTTGTATCTGAGGACTTGACCCTGTACTAGGCCAAATTATGCTTTCTTGGTTAAGGTGACTAAGGCTGACACCTACTCTTAGTCCAATTAAATTCGAGAGTAGAGAAGACAACAGGAAGAAAAGTCAAGAGTGTTTTGAAGGTGTCTAATATAATTTTCACATAAAAGAAAGATGTGGTTTTAATTGATGGGAGAACTCAAATTAACATGTTGACTCCTAGAATTAGGCAATGCTGAAGTGTACCAATTGGTAGTCTTTAGTCTAGAGCTAATGGGGTTTACCCAAGCAAGTTTTGCTCAGAGTTTTAACATTCTGCCCCTTTTAGAGGGGTTCAAATTTAATATTTAAATGAGATGGTTAGGTTGAAAACGGTTAATGGGAAGGGATGAAACTCTTAATGTTTTCGGCCATTGTAGTATTGTTATTAATTGTCATTGCTGACACATCTATGATTACGTCCTCTACACGCTTATGCAAAGAAAACTCGGCATGTTAGACAATGAGAATTTTCATTATCTTTTTATTTTAGCATTGAAGCTTATGGAGATATAGCAACTGCGGTCTCCTAATAGTTATTGTTCAATCAATTATTAAGTACATGTGAAATGTCATGTTCAAAAATTACTCTGGTGATTTTTCAACTGCTTCATCTTCTCACTTTGGCTGTTGGGTAATTTTTGTTTCTTGGAAAAATAATAATACTTGAACTTACTCTTCACTTGATTTTATTGTTTTAGTACCATCCTTGTGTGAGTTTCTGTGACCTTAATTTACCCCACACAAATTTTATAATCTTTTAAATGTATTCCTTTTCTGTTGAGATTGCATAAACATTGTTACTGAAGCTTAAAATAATGATCCTTATCTTTTCAATAATATGCATACAATTTAGGTACGCATATCTTCAAAGCCTGATGATCCACGAGCTAAGGGTTTGGCCTGGCATCATGCTAACTGTTTCATGGACTTGTACCCATCTACACAAGCAGAAAATTTTCCTGGATGGAATGATCTCCCTCCTACTGATCAGGCAGCAGTTATTGCACATGCTAAGGTGGTTCCTTCTACTGCAAAGGCTGGTATGATGCAGGAAACTGTTATTTAATGTTGTAGTGACCATCTGTCTATTATGTAAAAAAATGGGAAACTGCGCTTTCTCATTATAGTTGTCTGCTCAGGCAGTGCTCAGGATAGAGGGGATGGAGAAGTGCAACAATCAACTTCCAAAGTTGGTGCAAAACGTAGAAAGGATGATGACAGCAATCAAAAGTTAAAAATAGCTAAGCCTGATGGAAATGGAACTAGCAGGATGAAATCAACAAAGAATGCTGATGACTTGGAAAGCAAGCTGGAGGCTCAATCCAAAGAATTATGGGCCTTAAAGGATGATCTTAAAAAGAATGTCACAACAGTAGAGTTACGTGAGATGCTTGAAGCCAATGGCCAAGATACTTCCGGAACAGAACTTGATCTGCGTGACCGATGGTAATTTCTTTTAGAACTAATTTTAAGCATGTTATATATGGATCTCTCTTTCTTGTGGTTAAGGTTTGATAATTATCAGTGTCAATTGAACAACTGATCAAAGATCAAAGGTTATGAATTATGATGTCAAAGGATAGTTGGAAATATGGTGGATTTGACATCACCTTCAATTTGAATTAGCATTTTTATTATGACAATGATATCAACCATCCATTTCTTGTCTTTTCAATTGAATGTTGATGCCACTCTCAATGAATTATTTCTTTTCAGTGCTGACGGCATGATGTTTGGAGCACTTAGTCATTGCCCAATGTGTTCTGGTTTCCTCCGTTACTCTGGAGGAATGTACCGGTGCAATGGCTACATATCAGAATGGAGCAAGTGTTCATACTCCACTCGCGAGCCAAAGCGTCTCAAAGGGAAGTGGAAAGTACCGGAAGACTTAAATAATCAATATCTCAGCAAAGTATGGAACTTCCACTCATCTCATTTGCTAAGATATTGCTAATTTTAATTTGAGGTTCTTGTACTTTCGGCAGTGGTTTAAATCTCAGAAGAGTAGCAAACCTGGTAGGATATTGCCTCCCCCATCATCTGACAAGCTTTCTGGAAGTCAAGCTGCCAACAGCCAGTCTCCATCTACAAAGGGTGAAAGCTTGGGAGATCTGAAAGTTGCTATTGCTGGACTACCTGAAGACTCCTTGGTATGACCACAAATTTGGAGAGTGATGAAATTATTCTTAATATTGTCATTATTAACTTGGTAAAATCGCACAATTTTTCTGGGCTGATTCTGCAGAAAGAATGGAAGGGTAAAATTGAGGCAGCAGGTGGACAGGTTCATGCCAAGATGAAGAAAGGTATCTTTTTGGTGGGCTGTGTTGGGAAGCAAAATCTGCCAGAAAAAGGGGCAATTTTGTTGATCTGATTTGCATTCTTTTAGTTTGGTCGCTTAATGAGTCAAATTGCAGATACAAGCTGCTTTATTGTGAGCGGAGAGCTGGATTGTGAAGATGCTGAGATGAGGAAGGCAAGGTAAACAAGCTTTTCATTTGCTGGGCTTTATCATATTCCTCATTCCTTAATGTTAATTTGACTTTGAATTTTTTGGATGATAGGAAAATGAAATTACCAATTGTCAGGGAGGATTACCTGGTTGACTGTTTTAAAAAACATAAAAAGCTTCCATTTGATTTATACAAAATCGAAGCTTCAGGTGGAGCCTCTAGCTTGGTCACCGTCAAAGTGAAGGGACGGAGTGCTGTGCACGAATCATCAGGATTGCAAGATACGGGTCACGTCCTTGAAGATGGGAAAAGCATCTATAACACGACTTTAAACATGTCTGACTTATCAACTGGTATTAATAGGTGGGTCTATGATGTTCTATTTTTGTGCTGCTACAACTTTCCGTTCAGACAATAACCTTGCCTTTGTATAATTTTGAGTCATATTGCTTTGTAGTTTTGTTTCTTTGTCCATCAATGTGCATTGCACAAAACCATGAATGTTTGGATTTAGTGGTTTAATGTGCTTTGGGGTGACCTTTTGATTGTAAGATGGTAAGTTTAAAGGATATATGAAAAGACATGGAGAACAGAAGCCTTTATTGAGTGCTTTCTTCTTTTGAACTCAGCATTGTGCCACAATCTGTGTCAGCACGGCTTTCATTGCAATTTTGGCCTTTTAGAAAGCATACTATCCTAGCATCTGATTAAGAACTGGTTCTTTCAAACATTGGTTTAAGAGGAGGTTCCATCATTTACATGCAAGGGATCTTGCGCATATGCATACATTTTAAAGTAGCTTTTTTTTATTTTTAAATTTTGGAAAATATTGGAATGTTTATCAAATTTCCTTCCTGTATAAAGATTAAATTGGTGTGCCAATTTGGCCAATATGACATTAAACTTCCTGTGGTGTTCTATTTCTTTCTTGAGTGATTTGATAGTGACCTTTTAGTATTCTTTGATTTTAAACTTTTGATTTTAACAGCATGCCAACAATATTTTCTTTGTTTATAGGTCTTTCTTTTGTTCAGAGTTTTAGAACTTTTAATTTGAATATCAATGCATGAAAATGGGAATGATTGTTAAATTCTTCTGGATTTAAGTTCCTGGAAGGCTATTTGTTCTGGTCTAGATTTTTCATGGCTAATTTAACCTTGATATCATGTTTTAACACCAACTCTGCCATGTAAAGTTGTCCAAATTAAATGCTTGTAGTTGTTGGTGGTTATTCATGTCTTGTCCCATTTTCAGGCTTCAGTTCATATATAGATGTCACCTAGTGAGGTTATCATAGGAAAATTTTGGTTGGTAAATGAATTGCAGAAGCATAAATAGGAAGACATGGAAGGACAAGCAGACAAGGATAAAATTACAGTATAAAGGATGGAGATAAGTGATATCATTTGAGATGTTACATCCAGTAGAATGAAATAATGCAATATGATTAATGATTAGGCTTACTTCTTTTTGACTTTAACATTTAGCTTTAGTCAGTAGAATTTATATTTGTTGTCCTTTTCTATGAGAATCCTCTATCAACAATCACTTTTCAATGTTCTGACTTTTTCCTTTTGGCTATGTAAAGCTGCTATATCCTTCAGATAATCCAAGAGGATAAAGGGTCAGCCTGTTATGTATTCCGCAAATGGGGTCGTGTAGGGAATGATAAAATTGGAGGAAAAAAACTTGAAGATATGTCAAAATCAGATGCAATCTGTGAATTTAAACGGTTGTTTTTTGAGAAGACTGGAAATTCATGGGAAGCATGGGAACAAAAGCAGAATTTTCAGAAGAAACCTGGGAAATTCTTCCCATTGGATATTGTACTGCTTTTCTTTTGATGCTTTTTTTAGTTGTTCTCTTTCTTTGGATTCCTCTTGCTTGGATTTGGAAAATAATTGATTTTTGTTTTCGTTCATTGCTTGAATTTGTAGGATTATGGAGTTAACAAACAGGTAACGAAGAAAGATTGGAGCAACTCAGATAGCCGACTTTCACCTCCAGTGCTGGAATTGATGAAGGTGCTCTTTAATGTGGAAGCATACAGGTATAACAATTGGCATTTTTTCATTCTTTGTTTGGGTAGTTTGAATCTAAGAGACCAGATCATTTCTTCTGCAGAGCGGCAATGATGGAATTTGAGATTAATTTGTCTGAAATGCCACTTGGGAAATTAAGCAAAAATAATATTCAAAAAGGTAATCACCTAGAAAAGTATCATTCATTTTCCTAATCGGGGTCAAAGTTAATTCTTTGTTTTCAAATTCAGTTCATATGGTATTGTGCCAAAAAGTAGAGAGCAGAAACTGCATGGTGGTTGCAATTTACAAATGGCTGTTATACTATCTCAGGTTTTGAGGCATTGACGGAGATCCAGAATTTATTAAATAGCGATGCTCATGATTCTTCCATCAAAGAAAGCTTGATTGTTGACGCCAGCAACAGATTCTTCACTTTGATTCCTTCTGTTCATCCCCATGTTATTATAGACGAAGATGAATTTAAGTCAAAGGTAAACAAGGCTACCCAAGATTCCACCTTTGATTTGCTTATTCTTATTCTTAACCAATCTGTCTCCTATATCTCTCAGTTATGCTGAATAACATTAAACTTTGTTACAAATCTCTTTTACCTCGTGGTTGGTTTGCTTAATTAACTTGGTCATTTTGATTTCTTCTCTCCTACTATTGACAAATTGGTGTACCATTTAAGCAATACTGGTGATGAGCAAAATATTTTTCCCAAGGACATTTTCTTATTGTGTGCAACACTGATCTAAAGTTTCTTTTCTTGAGTAGCTTGGAAGTTATTGTTTCTAGAATTATATTAAGCCCCATTATTGACAAAACTATCATTTGTGGATGTTGGGCTACACTTGAAACTCTCTTCGAGTTTTTGGTAGCTAAGCTATTAATATAATTTTTCATTCACCTACAGCAGCATGAAGAATAATGAAGTTCTTGTCTTGCTTACATTATAGGTGAAAATGTTGGAAGCTCTCCAGGACATTGAGATAGCTTCTAGATTAGTAGGTTTTGATGCTGACAATGATGACTCCCTTGATGATAAGTATAACAAGCTTGGTTGTCAGATAAATTCGATTCCTCGAGATAGTGAGGATTACAAGCTGATTGAGAAGTATCTCCATAATACTCATGCTCCTACTCATACGGTGGGTCAACAGCCAATGACTTGTTCTCCCTTCCACCATCTCTTATCTTACATCTCTTTCTCCATTTTTGTTTTCATGCTAATGGTTGTTGATGATATTTGCAGGATTGGAGTCTCGAGTTGGAAGAAGTTTTTTCACTAGAAAGAGAAGGAGAATTTGATAAATATGCCCCATACAGAGAAAAGCTTAAAAATAAAATGCTACTCTGGCATGGTAAGTTGCAATTTATGCAATTGTATTTCTGCGGGAAACTATCCCATAAGTCGCATGGCTATAATGTTGGATGTGCTAGTGAAACAAAAAATAAATTATTGCTATGCAGGTTCTCGATTAACCAACTTTGTGGGAATACTTAGCCAAGGACTGAGAATAGCTCCTCCTGAAGCTCCAGCAACTGGATATATGGTTCTCTCTCTATATCCAACAATATTTTATAGCTGTAGATATGCATTTCTAGATACATGAATTTGTGTCTGAATCAGATTGTTGATAGTGATGATATTTGAATGCTTTATGATGCAGTTTGGCAAAGGAATCTACTTTGCTGACTTGGTCAGTAAGAGTGCTCAGTACTGTTTTACTGATAAAAAGAATCCTGTGGGATTAATGCTTCTTAGCGAAGTTGCCTTAGGGGAGATCCATGAACTGAAGAATGCCAAGGTGAGTTAATGTGCCAGTAGCATGAACGCAATGCATGTGTATTTCGTAGATTTTGTATTTGGATATTAAATTGGCAAACATATGATATATACTTTCATTCAACCTGCTGGAGATTATGTTTCAATTTTAGCTTACATTTGGTGTTTCTCAGTACTTTCCGCAGTAATGGACACTCTTTTCTTTGTTGAGCTTGCATTCTGAATTCCCAATTAGAGCATGTGGGAAAAAGAAGCTCGTTTTAATCTGTTGTAACTTTTTATTTATTTGTTTTCTTGATGAGGACTTGTTCACGAGCCTTAAATCTTTTTCACAGTATATGGATAAACCTCCCGAAGGAAAGCACTCCACGAAGGGACTTGGCAAGAAAGTACCTCAAGAGTCGGAGTTCGTGAAGTGGAGAAATGATATCACTGTTCCTTGTGGTAAACCAGTGCCATCAAAGGTCAAGGTCTCTGAACTGATGTACAATGAGTACATTGTCTATAATACTGCTCAAGTAAGTACTATGTTCTTCAAGTTATTACTAATTGCTTTTGCTCAGCAAACTATACCTAATCATTCAAAAAATTTGCTATTGTTTTCGCACAAATACGTGATAATATCTCATGGATAAAATATTTTGTGTGGAAGATTTAAAGTGAGAGACATTTCAGAGTTTGGTCAACATGATTGAATTGTCTGTAGAATAGATGATAAAGAGGAACTTTCGTTGGACAGGTGAAGATGCAGTTCTTGTTGAAGGTGAGGTTTCATCACAAGAGGTGAGCTGAGGAAGGTAGAGGAGGATGCTTCCCTGGTGTTAAAGTGGATGGAATGGCATGTAAAACTAGTATTATTAGCTGGCTAAGATTTTGAAGTCCAGCATGTGTCGCGCGTAGATAGTTGAAGTAAAGGTTAGGTCTCATTTTGTGGTCTGCTGGAGATCTACAACTTGGCTTTTTGTCTGTGTAAACGGTGTGGATACAGTCAAAATGTTAAAACAGGAGCTTTAAATATTATGTGAGTTGCTGCTTCTTTAATGGTCATTTATCCCTACCCCCACTATGAAGCTACCACCTTAGCCCTTATGATTTGATATGGCATCCTGGAGTGATTGCTGTTTTCGCGCTTGGACTGCAATTAATATCGTCAAGAATCATTTCAAGTTAAACCAGGTACGTACCTGTCTTCATGAACTTGTACACGAGGGCTCTGCCCCTATTATTCATTTTGACCCTTTTGCCCTTGTGAGGTATGGCCTCTGTTATTCATGTCCATGTCTAGAAAATCTCAGTTAGGATTTACTTTACTTAAAAATATGGGTCATAAAAGAGGTCTTGTTGATTTTAAAAAGGTCCTTGTCGATTCTAAGAATGTGAGGTGGGTGCTTGTGTGTGTTTTATGAGAAACCTTTTGCTTTTGAGAAGTTTTTAAAAATAATTGTACTAATAAAAAAGGCTTCATTATCTTAGCTTTAGGTTTCTCATAATAATATGATTGACATGGGGGGAAGAATCTATTGGATCGTGATTTGAGTCTCTCTCCTACTGGTATCCTTATTTTATAAATATATCTCCTATCCAACTAGATTTATTTTCATCTCATCATACTTATTGAGAGAATATTGTATTTTGCTCCTTGCATGTTTTAAAAAAATTTAATCTCTCTTTATTTGGACTCTATTTTATTTGAAATGTTTCCAAATTGGTGCTAAAATATTTATTTTTGAAACACCATTAAATTGATGATAATAGTGCTAATGTTGATGCAGTACACACATGAACAATATGTTAACATATGTTATTAATGGTTCCATTTATGACAAACTAATAATTTAAAAGCATTATGTTAGACATTTTTAAAAAATAACTATCTCTCTCAATTTTTTTAAATATATTGAAACTTTAAAAATAATTTATTATTTATTTATATTTCTATTTTATTTGTAAAAATAATTTTTAAAATTTGAATAAAATATATATAATAATGCAAAAGCACATATTAAATGTATTAATTTTTTAACATAAAAAATAAATAATAGTGTAATATGTAAAAGTTTTTACACAAGAATTATATAAATGTTTGATGATATTTTATATAACTATTTATAAAAAAATTATATATTTATTTTTTTAAATTAATTTTATGTTCATTTTTATTTAAAAAGAAAATGGATAGATTTTCTTTTTATACAAAAATTAAATTAGAATACTAATAAAATTATATTTTTTTATAAACTACATAAAAATTTGTTAAATTATAATACATATAAAATTGCTATAATATATTATAAATTTTTATAAATGTTCAAATTTAATTTTGATGTAAAAAAATTTATATATTTATTATGTAATTTTTTTTATCATATTTACTTTATTAAAATTTATAAATTAAAATTATAAGTAAAAATAAACGGTAAATTAAAAAGATAATTTAAAAATTTGGGATATATTTAAAAAAATAGAGAAATAGCTATTTTTATAAAATGTTAAAAGATAAATATTGCCTTTAAACTATGAATTGGTCATTAATGGGACTCAATTGATGACATGAACTAATATATTTTCAATTGTAAGATACATCAACACTGTTATTGTCCATTTAATAATGTTATACAAATAAAAGATCGGAAGAGCGTCG
>CANXYI012208758.1:0-15898 GCA_948208565.1 Hura crepitans | reverse complement strand
TTGCAGTGTCTCTAAAGCACCTTCACTAGTGGGATCTTCGTATTCCTTAGCTGCTTCACTTTTATAGTTAGTATCTGCACCAGTTCTTCCTCATATGTCAAATCTAGTTGCACTTGTATCTCCTAAGCAACTATTACATGTGTTGGGTCCGATCGGTACCGTCGCAACATAGATACATGAAAGACTCATGTATTGGCTATAGTTTAGGGGGCAAGGCAAGTCTGTAAGCTAATAGGCCCACCCCCTCTATAATTTCACAAGGCCCGATGAATCTGGGATTGAGCTTGCCTTTCTTGCCAAACCGTAGCATCTTCTTCCATGGCGACACCTTTAGAAATACCCGATCTCCCACTTCATACTCAATGTCCCTTCTTTTTAGGTCAACATACGACTTTTGCCTATCTAAGGCCACTTTCAACCTCTCTCTAATCACCTTGACCTTTTCCTCTATTCTTGAACTAAGTCAGATCCGAAAATCCTATTTTCCCCCACTTCACTCTAACAAAGTGGAGTCCTGCATCGACGACCATATAATGCTTCATATGATGCCATGCCTAAGTTAGCCTGATAGCTATTGTTGTATGCAAACTCTGCTAATGCTAAATACTGATCCCAGTTGCCTTTGAACTCAATGGCACAGCTCCTCAGCATGTCTTCCAACACCTATATCACTCTCTTAGATTATCCATCTGTCTAAGGGTCGAATGCAGTGTTATAAGTCATTCAAGTACCTAATGGTGCCTGTAACTTCTTCTAAAACCTATATGTGAATCTCGGGTCTTGATCTTCTAGAATCATTATAGGCACTCTATGCAATATCACAATTTCATCAATATATAGCTTAGCCAGTTTCTCTACTAAGTAATTCATCCTCACAAGTATGAAGTGAGCTGTCTTAGGTCAGCCTGTCCACAATTACCCATATTGTGTCACATCTATTCCTTGTTATCGGTAATCCCATGATAAAATCCATAGTGATATTCTCCCATTTACATTCTAGAATTGCAATCGAGTGTAGCCATCTAGAAGGAACCTAGTGTTCTACTTTCACCTGTTGACATGTCAAACATCATGCCACGTACTCAGCTACTTCATGTTTCATCCCAAGCCACCAGTAATGAGGTACTAACCCCAAATACATCTTCATGCTACTTGGGTGCATCGAATATGGCATCTCATAACCTCCCCTTAAGATTTGCAATCTTAACTCATCAACGTTCGGCACACATAACCTATTTTGATAATATAGGCTTCTATCATCTACTAAATCAAAACCTACAGCCTTCCCCTCTTTGACTTTATCTGCCATCTGCACCAAATGAGCATCTTCCATCTGTGCTTCTTTCACTGCCTAGAGTTGTAACTCAGCCAACACTACAGCTTCTGGTGTGTACTCCACTTTAGCATGCATTGATCTCAATGTAACTATTATTTTCTGACTCAGCACATCTGCAACCCTATTCGCCATGCCTGGATGATAGTCGATCAAGCAATTATAATCCTTGATCAACTCTATCCACCATATTTGCCTTAAATTCAATTCTTTTTATGTGGGCAAGTACTTCAAGCCCTTATGGTCCATGTAGATGTAACATCTTTTTCTGTATAGGTAATGCCTCCACACCTTTAAGGTAAAGACTATTACTACTAATTCCAAATCATGCATTAGATAATTTCTTTCATATGGCTTCAGCTATCGGGAAGCATAAGCAATCACCTTTCCTTTTTGCATCAACACACACTTAAGTCCATTGTGTGATGCATCACTATAAACCACAAACTCCTTACCTTGTTCTGGTTGTGTCAGGATAGGAGCTTTTGTCAGCATCTTCTTCAACTTGTCAAAAATAGCTTAACACTTGTTGTCCTACTTGAACATTACATATTTTCTGAGTAACCTCGTGAATAGAGTAGCTATCATAGAGATTCCCTTCACAAATCTTTGATAGTATCTTACCAATCCTAGGAAGCTTTGGATTTTTATCACATTCTTAGGAGGATTCCACTCCAATAATGCCTTCACCTTACTTTGGTCTACCCTAATACCCTCAGCTAAGGCAATGTAACCTAAGAATGCCACTTCTTCTAACTAAAACTCGCACTTGCTCAACTTGGTATATAACTACTTCTCTCGCAGTGTCTATAACACAATCTGAGGGTGTTGTTCATGTTCTTCTCGGGCTTTCGAATACACCAGTATGTTGTCAACAAACACCACTTCAAACTAATCTAGGTATGGCTTAAACACTCTATTCATCAAGTCCATAAATGCTGTAAGGACATTAGTGAGTGCAAATGGCATCACTAGGAACTCATAATGCCCATATCTAGTTCTGAAGGTTATCTTGGGGATATCGTTCTCCTTAATTTGTAACTGATGATACCCTGATCTCAAGTTAATTTTGGAAAAGACACTAGTACCTCTCAGTTGATTCAAAGAGATCATCGATCCTAGGCAACGGATACTTATTCTTGATTGTTACTCGATTCAACTTCCTATAATTAATGCAAAATATGAGGGATCCATCCTTCTTCTTCATAAATAGCACTAGAGCTCCCTACAGAGACACACTAGTCCTAATAAAGCCCTTATCTAGCAACACTTGAAACTATACCTTTAATTCCCTCAACTCCTCTAGTGCCATCCTATAAGGAGTGATTGAGATTGGGTTCACACCTGAATACATCTCAAACTTGAACTCCAACTCTTAATGTGCAGCCAAACCTAGCAATTCATCAGGGAATACATCAAAAAACTCAGGTATAACTGGTATTTGTATAATAGTATCTACCAATGCAGCTAGAAAAGCTTCACATCCCTTCTGAATAAGTCTCCTAGCTATCATGGCTAAAATTACATTATGCAAGGAGTCTCTTTTACACATAACCATCACCTCTCTTCCTTTAGGGGTTCGAAGACTCAACCTCTTCTTTCACAATCTATCATGGTCTTGTGCTTTGATAGCTAGTCCATACCTAATATCAAATCAAACTCATGGAAAGGTAGCTTAATCAGGTCAATTGGGAATACCTGACCCTGAATCATCAGAGGACTGTGTCTATATATAGTGTTTACTATCACACTATAATCTATTGAGTTTCTCACTTGTATATCTAAATCAATGTCCTCTAGTTCCAAATCTTTATCCCTAGCTTGTGCAGTGCATATATAGGAATGTGTGGATCCTAGATCTATCAAAGCTAGTACTGGGACATCAAAGAAGAAAAGGTACCAGCTATGACATAAGAAGCCTATACCTCCTCCCGAGCATGGATAGCATACTACCATGCCAGAGCTCTTGCCTCTAGTCTACCCCGCTGGTTGGTGGTAGCCTGCTTCTATCTAGGTGGCCTCGCAGGTTTGCCAACTATGGCTACTATTGAAGCCTATGTCTATACTACCTCTGTTGGCCTTTGAGGGCACTCCCTCTGCTAGTGATCATGTGCCCCACAAAATGAAACATACTCTTCTTCTCCCCTAACATTAAACCCCTTGCTTCCTTTAACAATTCACACACATTAGGTCTACACTCCTGGATATAGATATAGGGGCACTAGACGCTTACTGTGAAGGAGGTGATCAAGGTATGGAAGAGTACCTTTGACTAGCCCATTGTTAAGGGGCCTACCTCTGTGACTATGAGCCATGTTACCTTTGAGATGGCTAGCCCTACTGACTGTCTCTCGATCTCTTGCTCCTACTAGGAGCTAAACTCATCTAGCTTGCTTTAAAAGGCCTCTTTCTCTAGAATAACTCTCACCTCTCCTAGATTATTTCTTCCATATTGTAAGCAGCAGTGACTAACATCAAAAAATCCCTAATCTCAAAGGTAGAGATCTGTATCCGAATCTCTCTATTGAGGCCCCTCTTAAACCTCTTACACTTTTCCTCATAAGTTGGGAGGAAGTTAGTTGCATATCGACTCAAGAGGTTGAAGCCCTTCTCATACTCTGATATCAACCTCCTAACTTATTTTAAGTCAAAAAACTCCTGCATTTTCTTGTCGATGTAGGAGTCTAAAATATATCTTTTCTTGAACTCCTTTTGAAACATTCCTCAAGTCAATTCAGCTACTATCTTTCCCCACTTTAGTCTATCCCACTAATGGTATGCCTCCTATTGCAATAGTGATGTGGCACACCTCATGTACGAAGTCTTCGGGGCACTCTAACTCTTCCATAATCCTTATTATTCTCTCTAACCAATACTCCGCCTTGGCTACATCATCCTTTCATGCTCCTAGAAAGTCCATAGCTCCTAGCTCTAACTCTCTCTAAATAAGTCTTCTGTCATGCTGGAGAGCTAGTGAAGGTGTAACTACCATAGGTACGGGAGCTAGTGTCAGAGTTAGTGGTGCAGTCTGTCTTAGCAAATTCACTATCTACTATAGCAACTGAAGGGTAGCTTATGCCTTAAGAATAGGCTGTGGCTGAGGTTGAGGTGGCCGTTGTCTTTGTGCAGCATCGCTAGGGTTAGGGGTGGCTACACTCCCTTCAGGTCCATGAATGGTGGTGGGTGCATAACTTGGCACCTCCTCCCCTCTCTCTAGTGGTGTTCATTCAGTTATTTTGCTTTAACTGTAACAAAAGCATGGTCAATATTAAATAGTGTAGCTTGACTCCACTAACATCCTAGACTCATACACTCATGTATCAATTGCCTACGAACGCCTAAACCCACTCTAATACCACTAAATATAACAGCCTTACCTATTTCTACCTGAAACAAGCAAGGTGTGCTACTTCCCACTGAGGTTACCCATCCTAAGATTTCCCTAGGGGCCTTTCATTTAACTTTTACCTATGTTTGACTAAGTTTGACCAACCACTCCCTTTAATCCAATTTGATGATTTATTTCCTAATTGTAGCCGATTTTGCTCTATTAAAACTCCTATCAAGCACTACCAGACTTTCATAGAAAATCGGGTAGCATAATAACTTCCTCAGTCACTACCCTTAAACTAACCTGCAAGGAAAACACTTCTAATTTAACATCCATCCTTATTCCTCCTCTGGATCCTCTAGTCCTTTAGAAAATAGCTAGCAACATAACATAACATTCAATTCACTAGCAACAAGGTTGTAGACCTATCAGCACACACATATGCAAAAGAACCGTAAAGTAACCTACATAACCATGCATATATTTTAGTTTATTAAAATCAGTTGTTCATACATCCCACAATACCCTCTCTATCCAATATACATGAGTGCATCCATAATTACATAACCCAAAAAGGAAAATAAAATACCAAAGACTTCCAATAGCTACACTAGCGGTGGTGTCTGATGCTACTCCATACTCTATCTATAGCCTGTGTATCGGAACATTGACACACTAAGTATAACACTCATTGGTGGAGTAATTCAAATATATTATGTCAAATCACATGGGCAAGCAACATGTTATGTTCTGCACACAACAAGTGATTCTTACTACCCTATGTTCATTCATTTAAGTCAGCTTAATTATCTAGTTACTCCTTTTATAGGCCCACACTAGACAGACTACACTTAAAGACACTGTACAATGGGATACACCTTGTCCAGTGGCCCACTTTTAGGGCTTAAGTAGCAGCACTTACCTCACTGGATAGTAGGGACCCGTCCGTAGACCACTCTTAATATTAGACTGGTAGATAGTAGGGACCCATTCGTAAACCACTCCTAATATCTGCGAATCATAGCATTCAGTAGGATAAAGGTGGATAGTAGGGACCCATCCGTAGACCGCTCCCAATATCCACAAATACATCAATCAATGTGCAGGGTATATCATACAATCTCGGTGGCTGCACTCGCCATAAACAACACAGGATAGTAGACCCTAGAAGGACTGACTACCTAGCAACTGCTCTATCCCCTAGTTGACCGATCAACCAATCCAGTGGGTGTCTAACTAATGGGCTATTAACTATTTTAGACCGTATTTATTATTAATTATCCTTAGGTTACCTTTCTGGACCTAATTCACGCAAATAATTGTGACTTTGCCACTGTCGCAAAATTCACTATTCATTTGGTCAGTTTTCGCAACTGACACTATTCATTTGGCCATTTTCTTATCTTGTGCCTTTCATTATTTCTACTATACAAGTTCTATTTTCATGGTTTCTCTACCCTATTATTCTTACATCAATTCCATATTATAACATATCCTAATTCACCAAGTTTCCACCTCTAATTAAGCCATATTTTTGGGCCACGTAACATGCCATTTTTCAGGTCATTTTGCTTATTTTTTCTAGACTTCATTTACACAATATTTGCACATAATTTGCATTCAATATTCAACCACATATACCACACCCCATATGGTACCCCATTCAGCCACTATTGCACACACTCATACATATGCCATTTCATTCCTATTTATTCTACAAATTACATTATTTTGATACCAAATGCATGCTTATAATCCAATTTCATCTAAACAACATGCACACACCCATAATGTTACATTTCTATACAAGATAACATGCATAAAAATTTACATACAAGTTAGGCATAATACATTTGAGTTATTCTACATACCTAGGGTGTATGTACACCCCTTTCTCCACCACTTTAAGCTTGAGTTTGTTAGTTTCTCTCTCCTCTTTTTTCAAACCCTAAACATACACAATTCTAGGTTAGAAAAATCCTCAAAAATCAACCATAGCTCCAAATGAAATTCTAAAAACATAAGGATTCCTAAAATTGCCTAAGCTACTTATATAAAAAAAATGGGATTCATGCCCATTTACCTGATTTGGGTACTATTCACCCAAGTGTGAAAACTCTCCAATTTGAGATTCTTTCTTCACATTAATAGAGGAATTGATGTCTAAAAATATTGGAGGCTCTAATTATATAACTTTTTAATGATGTTTGTGTGGGATTAGGAGAGAGAAAGCTTGCCAAACATGGTAGAAAGCTCTCTAATGGCATCGGATTTGGGCTTTTGGAGAGGTTGATGGTGGTTTGGTTACATGTGTGGTGTACACACATGTATAATCTATTATGGGTGATGGGTTGGACCTATTTGATTAGGCCAAATGGCCCACAAACCAATTTCTTACATTTTAGGTAACTTTTTGAGCCAAAAATTCATAAAATATTCTATAGGTCTCTAAAAATTCCCATTCCAATTTTAAAATTCCTTAATTAATGAGACTAAGGTTGATGTAAAATTTTAGGTCAAAAGTCAATTGTTGACTTTTTGGCACTATTCATAGCCAAAATAAAATATTCAGAAAAAATACTAGTTGACCTTAGAAAATTCTAATTCCTCCTCTATCATACTCAATGAAATTTTTGAGGTTAAAGTATGATATTTTCAAGACAATTTGAGGACATCCCAGTGGTGTCCCGGGTCGACCTCATTTTATCTTTGTAAACATTAGTTCTTGCCCTAAAATGAATTATTGGCTTTGCTAAAATTTTAATTCATTTATTTCCCCTATTTTTAGGTCTGTCAAAGTTTTTACGACTAATTGCCAATCATCGAACTCGAAATGACGACACGCACCACAGGTAACATCACTCGGGCCTAGGCAATACTGTTCATAAGACTGACTGTCAGGCATTATAGTGGCCAAAGTTCAATGTGAGCCACCGTATGATAGATAGGGTACAACTACTAAGGTTTAATGAGAGCCATTGTATGATAAGTAGGTACAACTACTGAGATCTAAAAAATGGGCTACTACATAATTTTTCATTTTCATTGTCTAGTGTCCTTAGATGTAGTCTATCGATATGAGCCATATTAAATTTAAGTTGTATTATTTAGAAATTTAACTATGTTATGAAATGAACAGTGATTGGTATGTAATATATCAGCTTAACATGTGCATTATTGTATATCACTTGTAATTGACTATTAAACACTTAAACTATTTTATATTATCTTAATTACATGATTGCATCTACGAGTGTGTACATGTATATTATGTTTCTAAAGTTCACCACTAATTATACTCAGTGTATCGATGTTCCAATGCATATGTAAAAGATAAGAAGCACGAGAAGAGTCAAGCCTCTATAGTTGAAGAGTATTTTTTAGGTATAACTCTTTATTTAGTTTTGGTCTATAATTAAGAGTATGTACACATGTATAGCTAGAATTTGAGTTTGGTTAAGAATGATAAAAGTGAATGTTGGCATAACTTATGGTGTGTAAATGATGATAGGAAATCAAAGATAAATATATGACTGTAATGATATATAGATTGCTATTGTCTGTTATTTATGTTTTATGTGAGGTCGGAGACCTTGTGATGCTTATGATAGATGTGATGCATGTGCAATGAGTTTATAATTGTGAATGCTAAGTAGAGAGGACCAGATGGGTCCATATAATGTGAAGTGATGATTGATATACATAGAAGTGTGATTTTCTTTATAGAAAAATTTTTGGTTTTTAACTTGACTAGCTATTATGTTGTCTAATTTTCTATAAAATATGTTTCAAATAAAAAAAAGTTTTTAATAGTGTAATATGACTTATATAATGGCAATATGATGAAAGATTTAAAAAATAATAGTCTAATATGTTAGTTATAATAAAATCCTTAAGTGTTAGATGAATGAAAGTTAAGAACAAATTTTAGGATGGGTGACCATATGGGAAATAACATTTTTATCGGGTTTCTTCGAGAATTAGGTAAGGGCATTGCAAATTATCTCTTAATAGTAAGCCATATGTATTAAGTTTAAATTATTTCTTATGTATGTGTTTAACTTTTATTAGCTTATGTGTTCATTAATCCTACCAAGCTATGACATTGATGTTAAGTCTTAAGCCTTTTACCTAATTCTTGCTTATACTGTTATTTACATTTTATACCTTTGAATACATCAATACCATTCCTGTTTTAGCCCATATTCGGGAGATAACTATCCAAATACTGGATATCGGTGTCTAATTGTGTAATGGTCTACATTTTAAACCTTCATCCTACTGCACTAGCCTAATAATCAAATATGTGGAGCTTTAATACAAATTATAAATGCACACCCGAAGGTCCCAGTTCTGACCACAGAGGTTTTAAATCATTACCATGAAGGTCTCTTAACCACATAGGTCTTCTAGCAACAAAGGTCTCAACACTAAAATGGGAATGGCCGACTAACTTATTTAGTGGATTATCTAGTGTATATGGGCCATTCAACTCTCACTCTTATTGTTTATCATTTACTTAATTTGTCAATTAAATTTTGGTTACTTTATAATGCCTTATCAACATTGTCTTTATACCTTACATTACAAGTCTTATCACATGTAATGTTACCTTAAGTTGGTATTGCACTTTAACATTTTCTTCTCCTCATTTTCCTTACATATATTACCATGTTTATTTATCAATTGCATACCAATTATTATCATAATCATAATATTGTCTTTATTGCTAATGATATACACATGTATACATTTTAACCATTATATGTGTTCAAACATACACACACATTTCGTGCACCACATTTATGTAATCACATGCAAGCACTAATACACATTCTCACTACAAATCATGTCCACTTATTATAGTCTGTTACATTCTAATTTCCCTTAATTATGTAATAATTTCATTAATTCCACCTACGTCTCTAAAGTTTCATAATCTTTCATATTTTTTCATTTTTCATTCATTTTTCATTTTATCAGCTTCATCATGAATCTTTAAACCCTAAAATACTGTAGAGATCAAATTAGGGTTATTTAAATCCCTAAATGTGACTAAATCCTAAAAGTGCACCATTATAGAAATCACACAATTTGTTAAATAACACATAAGTTTTATCAAATACACTTATAAAGATGTTCTGTGTTGTCTTAGGATGGATCCTATGGTCTTTTATCACATCAGTTCTCCTCCCTTTGTTCATTCTCTAGATTTTATAATATGTCAAAAATTATAAATATTCATAGAAGAATATGTACACATCCAATTTCAAAACTAAAGCACAACTATGATCTAGAGACCATTTAGTTACCTAGAAAGATACTCAATTTTCGAATCGATGCCCAATTCAGTTTAGGAGTTCAAAACACTAAACTATTTAAGCTTCGTTTCTCTTTTGAAACCATTTTTTTCATGAAATTGATTTTAGAATTAGGTTCTATGTGTTGAGAAGACTAATTTCAATGTAATTATCAAAGATTTTTTAGCAAAATAAAAAAAAATGGAGAGGAGAGGGAGAGCAAGGGTGGCGTAAGCTTTTACAGTTTAAGGGAGGAAGATGAGCTCATTTTAGCTACTATGCACTATCACACACCTAATCATTTATATATTAAGAGGATAGATGGCTATCATTATGCATATGGCAATTGAATGGCCTGAATTAATCCTATATACATTTTAGTTTTTAAAAATCCAAAATAAATCTTAAGGGTTTCAAAAAATCATGCTTCTAGTTCTAAAAATTAACGATTTACTCAATCAAGGGAGCCCTAATATGTTGGGTAAAAACTTGAAATGGAATTAGGTTAACTATTCACTCTCCTAATTAAGAAATTTTGATTAAATATCAATCGACATTAGAAAAATCCAATTCTTTCAACATTAGACTAATTAGAATTTTTGGCCTTCAAGGTATGCTATCTTCAAGCCCATTTGAGCACATCCCAGCATAATGTAAACTAAGATCACTATTCATTAGATATCAACATAAAATAATTTATTGGTTCCACTAAAAGTGATAATTATTTCATTTTTATCATTATTTAATCCATCAAAGTTTTATGACTAGTATTCCTTTGGCCTCCTCAATGTGACATAGTTACTCGAGAAATATTATTCATGCTCTCCAGAAGTACTATTCATGAAAATGAGATTCTTGAGGGTTACAATCTTTCCCCTTTTAAGAAATTTTGTCCTCAAAACTTACCTAGTGTGAATAACTATAGATATTGCCCCTTCATCCACTATTCGCTTTCCCATGTTACTTTTTGTGACCCATGGTGCCTCTATAACACTTTTACCAATGGCCCCATTTTCTTGCACAGCTTTTTTACTTCTCGGGCTAAGATTTGCATTGGATCTTATTTATAGTAAAGATCTGGCTGCACTTATATCTCTTCTATTAAAAACACCTATGAAGGGTCCGATCTATACCTATTAGCATTGATACATAAAACATGTCATGGATTTCTTAATGTTCTTGTGGCAATGCTAATCCATATTCTATTAGTCTAACTCTCTCAATCACCTTGTATGGCCTAATGAATTTAAGGCTTAACATGTCTTTCTTACTAAATCGGAGTATCTTTTTCCATGGTGATACCTTTAGCAATACCTTATCTCATTTTCAAATTTACATAGGATTTTTATCTATCGGTTGCAGCTTTTAATCGATATTTGATAATCCTAACGTTTTCCTCTACATCTCAAATTAGGTCTAGTCACATTAGCTTGGTTTCTCCCAACTCTATCTAGTATAATAAAGTTCTACATTTTCTCCCATGTATTGACTTATAAGGTGCCATTCCTAAATTTGCCTAGTGGTTGTTATTATATGCAAACTCTGCCAGTGGTAGGTACCTAACCCAATTTCCTTTGAACTCAATTGCACAACATCTCAACATGTCTTTTAATACCTAGATCACCCATTCTAATTGACCATCTATTTGTTAGTGAAATGCTATAATAAATGTGAGCTGAGTACCTAAAGTATCATACTGCTTCTTTTAGAATCTAGACATGAATCTCCTATCCCAGTCTAAGATAATAGATGCTGAAACTCCATGCAATCTGATAATTTCATCAATGTACAACTATGCTAATTTGTCTAAGGAATAATCTATCATCACTAGATTGAAATGAGCCATCTTAGTCAGCCTATCTATAATCACCCATATTACACCACATATATTCCTTGTCGTGGGTTGCCCTATGATGAAATCCATGATGAGTTATTGGCATTTCCATTTTAGCATTGTTATAGGGTGAAGCAATCTAGAAGGAACTTGGTGTTAACTTTCACTTGATGGTAGTTGAGGCATCTAGTCATGTATTCTACTATGTTTCTTTTCATTCTTGGCCACTTATAATAAGGTTTTAGGTCATGATACATTTTTGTGCTTCCTAGATGAATGGCATATAAAGCTTTATATGCCTCTGGCAATATTTGCTACTTGATGTCATCTCTATCAAGGACAGACAATCTATCGTGGTAATATAACCATCCATTTGCTTTGATCTCATGTTCTATTGACTTTTTTTCTTTGATTGAGCTTATTATATTCTAAAGGTGTTCAACATCTTATTGTTCTTCCTTCATTTGTTGCATCGAGTTAGGTTTTTACTATAGTTCATCACTTTTAGGTTACATAGGAGCTTTTAACTTATAGCATTTGCCACCATGTTTACCTTACAAGAATAGTAATCGATCAGATAATTATAGTCCTTATTTAGCTTTATCTATTTTGTTGTCTTAAGTTAAGCTCTTTTTGTATAGGCAAGTATTTGAGGCTTTTATAATCTATGTAAATATAGCATCTTTCAACATATAGGTAGTGCTTCTATATTTTTAAAGCAAAAACTATGGTTGCTAGTTCTAAGCCATGAGTAGGGTAGTTTCTTTCATGTGGCTTTAGATGTTTAGATGCATAGGCTACCATCTTCCCTTCTTGCATCATTACAAACCCATGTCCATTGTGTGAAGCATCATTGTAAATGACAAACTCTTTCTTGAGTTCTTATCGTGAGAGTATTAGAGCTTCTGTTAACATGGCTTTTAACCTATCAAAGCTCTCTTGACATTTCTAATCCTAGACAAGTTTCACATTTTTCCTCAACAGGTGAGTTATAGAAGCTACAATAATGGAAAATCCATTAACAAATTATATATAGTATCTAGCTAATCCTAAAAAGCTTCTAATCTCTATCACATTCTTTGGAGGCTTCTATTCCAACATAGATTCAATTTTATTGGGGCTTACTCTAATTCTTTTAGCTGATACTATGTGCCCAAGAATGCCACTTTATTAAGCCATAACTCACACTTGGTTAGCTTAGCATATTATTATTTCTCTCTCAGTATCTGTAATACTAGCTTAAGGTGTTAGTCTTCTTCCTCTCGAGTTTTAAAGTATACCAGGATGTCATCTAGGAATATCACCACAAGTTATTCTAGGTATGGTCCAAATATCTAATTCATTAGGTCCAAAAACACTATAGGAGCATTTGTTAGCCCAAATGGCAACACTAGAACCTCATATTGCCTATACCTAGTATGCATGACTATCTTTAGGATGTCAAATTCCTTTATTCTAAAGTAATGGTACCTAGATCTCAAGTCAATTTTAGAGAAGACACTAGATAATTTTAGCTAGTCAAATAGATCATATAATCTAAGTAATGGATAATTATTTTTTATGGTCACCTTGTTTAGTTGTCTATGGTCAATGCATAATCATAATGAGCCATCTTTCTTCCTAATAAATGACACTAGTGCTCCCTAGGGTGAGACACTAGGTCTGATGAACCCTTTGTCTAATAGTTCTTGTAATTTCACCTTTAGTTCTTTCAACCTTATAAGTGCCATTCTCTATATAGCTTTTGAGATATATGTTGTGCCTAGATACAAATCAATGGCAAACTTTATCTCTCACTTTAGTGGCAACCTTAGTAATTCATCTGGGAAGACTTTAGGGAATTAAGCCACTATTGGTATTTAAGTAACATGAGGTCATATCTATTTAGTGTTAACTACATGTGCTAGGTAGGCTTGACAACCATTCTGAATTAGTTTCCTTGCTACTATTACTAAGGTCACATTATATAAGAAGTTAATTCTTTCACCCACTATTATAATTTCCTCTCCTTTCACTATCTTGATGATGAGCCTCTTTTGTTGGCAGTCACCTATTACATAATGTTTAAGTAGCAAGTCCATTCCTAATATATATCAAATTCATTAAATGGTAATTTAATCAAGTTGGTAGGGAAAGTGTATCCCTAGACAGCTAATAGGCAATCTCCTTACACCCAGTTCACTATAACATGTTGCCTTATTAGGTTACTAACCAAAATTTAAGTATCTAAAGATTCTAACTTGAGGCCTCTATCCTATGATATGACAGTACATATTAGGATTGTTTGGATCTTAGATCTATTAATGCCAAAAAGGATGAGTTAAAGAAATAGAAGGTACCAGTAATCACATATGGAGAATTTGTCTTCTCTCTAGCTTGAATTGCATACTAACGAGCTAGAGCTCTTACCATAGTTCTTTGGCTAGTCTCTGCTTAGGGCCTCTAACTAGTTCTTGCCTTTTTAGCTTTACACTCCCTTTAGCTTCTAGTTATAGTAGGTGAAAAAGCTTATACCCTAAATGAAACATCAGTTTTAGGCCTTAGTGGATAGTCCTTCTAGTAGTAGCCTTTAGAACCACATCTGTAACATGATCTTGGGATTGATCTCTAGCATATGCCTCTATGCCTTTTGCCATAAGTAGCACACACTGGCAACACATTCCTAGCTATAAAGGCTAGAGTATTAGTGGTCACCCTTTAATCTTGTTTGAATCTAGATTACTTTACTGGGCCTAATTGCTGAGCAAGAGCTAGCTTCTATGATACTGAAGTATTAGGGCTACACTACTATTTTTTATTAGCCTCAAGTGCTGAGCTAGCATGACATATAGTAAATGACCTCTTCTTTTAGAAATTCCCCTATCACTCCTTCAATATGCCTTCGTAGTGTATGCTACTACAATGAGAGCAGAAAACTCTCGAATCTAATTTATAGCTACCTATAATCTAATATCTATATTGAGGCCTTTCTTAAATCTTTTACACCTCTTTTCTTATGTGGGCATTAAGGTTATTGTGTAACTACTTAACTGAGCAAACTCTTTCATATACACTAATATTTGTTTGCCCCTCTACTTTAGGTCTAAGAATTGCTGCCTTTTTTTTCTAGGTAGCCTTCAGCGATATATATCTTTTTAAATTCTTAAAGTAAAACATCCTAAGTAATCTTTGTTGCTAGCCTCTTCTTTAGCACTATCTGCCATAATCAGAACCCTTCTTGTCCTTATAAGTAGTTAGCATAAATCAAGCACTTTTTAGGGGTGCATTTTAGCTGCTTATTATTCTTTTTATCCTCTCAAGCCAATACACTACAACTATTGAATCATCTCTATCTAAACCCATGAAGTTAAGCACCCCTATCTTTTTCCCACATTTTAAGAAGGTTTTTATGAGGGCTTGTGATACTAGTGGCTGCTATAGTCTTAGTGGTGGAAAAGGAGTAACAACTACTGTAACATTCTTAAACACCTCTACAATGCGGTGTATTAATACCAGTTATACTTAAATCAACTACACATGCTACATGGGTGGTGCTGACAATGCCAGCACTAGTCACACTATATCATTGGGTATAGGACATATTGAGTATGTTGGCTCCTATACTATAGTTGGGGTATGGCTCTCTACATCCTCAACATCAACAAGCGACCTCTGATCACTCATCTTTGATATATAACAAGAAAAGATTATTAGCCACTAGTAGTATAGCATTCGTATGATGTATGTATATATATATAAACACTATGGCACTCCTATATAGCCTATGAATGTAAAAAATGGGCTCTAATACCACCTAATGTGACACCGCTCACTCGACCTAGTAGGCAAATCCAAATGAGAGATGGCACATTATGTCACATCCTACTCGAACCATTACCAATCCGAATAAGAGATGGCATGTTAACCAGTTCTTTTATTATTCTTCCCACTATACCTATGACATGCTTACATCATAAGCATTTAGGCCCTATGTGTAGCTTTAACATAATTATGATGGATATGAATGCATAAGGGCTTATTGTGTCATTTTAAGGAAAATTTGGTAGTATAACAGCTTGTTAGTAAGAAGTCCCAAAATAAACATATGAAAGGAACACTTT
>CANXYI012208560.1:0-14948 GCA_948208565.1 Hura crepitans | reverse complement strand
AATGACCAAGACCAGATTTTTATTTACATCAAATCATCATCAAAACATATTAATATGATCTGATAAAAAAAATAAAAATCATTGGAACCTATCCTTGAAAATTTTAGATTTTAAAATGTCTACCACAATCGCTTTTTCAACTTTTTTCGATTCTTTCAATGGAACTTGGCTCTAATATCAATGTTGGTTTCCATAGATCATGCATAATGAAAATTTTGAAATTTTATATGGAATCCAAACATGTTATTTGGCCATTGGAAGAATCGAAATTAATTAATAATAAGAAAAATAGAGAATAGCGTTTACTGTTTTTCACCGTTCTTCGTTTTTCTTGAATTTAACCACACTGGGTTGTTGCAAACCATAGTGTTCCTCAATTGGGAGCACCTATAAGGTATGCACATAAGGATTTCTAATGAATATCTAAATATCTATGGGCTGGTAAGATTATTTAGATGTGAAGAGAAGAAAAAATAAAGAAAGAAAAATCTACCGCGGAGAGAAATTGCTTCTGCACAAATTTCAAAGAGGTTACCCATGGTGAATGACTTTTCAAATTTATATACTCTTAATTGCCCTAGGTCTGAATTTAATCTCATTAAAATTTGACCTCAATTAGGTTTAATTAAGACCATCAAATGGCCTAATTAAATTTAGTCCTACGCAAAAATCCTAGATGGGCTTTCTGTGCATGGGTTTAACCCAATCTTTGACTAATTAATTTAGGCACCTTTTTAGTCTATATTTAAATCAGCTATGGGTCAGATTTAAAGCCCTTTTAATGATTAAAACATGGCCCAAAAATTAGATCTAAATAAATCCACTAAGTAGGCTTCTAAAGCCTCAATGTCTCTAACCCTAATTAGCTAAATACATTAATTTTGACTCCAAGCCCAAATTAATTATTCTTTCTTATTTCTTTCCCTTCCAATGACATCTCATGTCATTTAATATCTTAATATAATTTAATATATAAGTTCCACCAAAAATCCTTTATGTGTGTGACCCTATGGGTTTCCGAAACATCTTGGCAGTATTTAGTGAGAAAACTAGCTTGACTGGGATTCTACCAAAGAATCCTAGTTTGATTGGGACTCTTCCAAAGAATCCTAGTTTGACTAGGACACTACTAATGAATCCTAGTTTGATTGGGACTCATCCAAAGAATCTGAGTTTGATTAGGACTCTTCCAAAGAATCTTAGTTTGGCTAGGACTCTATCAAAGAATCTTAGTTTGATTGGAACTCTGCCAAAGAATCCTTATTTGACTGGGACTCTACTAACTTAAACTCTTTAACTCAATATTGATCTCCCATCAATATTTCTCACTCATATACAGGTCAAGAGTAATATCTAGCCACACATCATGACCATCCAAGTGCCAAAAAGTCAAAGTGGTTTGACTTAATCGCTCTATATATAGTTACGGTGAAATAAACTCCTTTCACCATTCTTTATCTCATTCAGGTTTGAGTATGGACTTGTGTCAACTCAATGTTTAATTAACTATGTCTACTTAATCCCTAAATATGTTAGATTTGATAAAATTATTTTTATTCCAAAATTGCCCTTGTGAATCCCATTCACATTTGCATTTTACTTTGATCAAAGTTTCCAGAATAAAGATCATTACTAGGTCAATGAGATAAACTCCCCACTAGTAATCTGGGGTGGTGAATCCTTTATTGATAACTACCCTATCATTAACTATCTCATGATATACCTAATCTCCTAGCTATGTATACATCATGGCAAAGTAAAAGTATTAGAGTCAAAGTATATCATTTCATTCTTAAGATAGTTAGTTATCTCAAGTCTAAGGATACTTGCACCACTATTATGATGAGATACTTTCATTGACATAGATTAAATATCCATTTGAAGATCTCATGATTGGTTTCCGATGAACTTGCTTCCTAAGCAAGCATCCACATGTTAACTCTAAACATCGACATGCTTCAAATTAGTGAGAACTCTTGCTTGATCTAATCAAGGAGTATAACATGTGCTAGTCTATCCGTGTTGACAATGTCCCATCTTGTTAATACTATGAATAGGAATAATTTATGTATTATCACAATTACATGCAATAAGAATCCCATATCATAAACTTTTTATGTTTTCCCTTGCACTGTGATTATATACTAGGGACTTCGTTACACGATTTAAGACATAGCAAGCAATTATAATATAAAGATATAAATGCACTAAGTAATAAAGTAATGCCTTTTCATTAATAAATTAGTTTCTATGTATATAATATGCTTGTGCTCTAAGGTATACAACTAATAGTTTAGAGTTAATGAGGCTTGATGTGTTATTAGGGTGCTTGAGGTATGAATTATTGAGTTCAGAGTTAGTATGTAATGGAATTCCTTATAAATTGATGGAAGAACACATGTTGACATAAAGGGTATATGTAGCCTAGAGTTATGGCAAATTTGGGAATGGGTATGGTTTGTCTTTATGGTCTTATATAGTGTTTGATGCATGAATAAGTGATATATTATGTGAGAAATGGGATATATGCATGAATGTGTGGTGATTTCATTATGGATGAGACATATAAGGCATCAATAATGGCATGGTATGCATGATTCATAATATATATATGTATATGAATATTGGCATGGTAGTGTTTAGTATGTATGTATGAGAAATGATGTAAAGTGCATGTAATGGCAATAAGGTCTTTAGTGGCCGAAAGGTATGGATGCCATGAGGAAGGTATGGTAAGCATAGCATGTGTTCAAGCTATATGTACATGAATAATGTGGGATAATGTACATGTAATGCATGATATGGAATTGGCATGAAACTTTGTTCAAGTATACCTCATAGTGGTATGTAATATAGGCAAAGATTGGCATGTATAATGACCTTAAGTTTGGCTAGAAATGATGTATGAAATGTAGTTTGTTTTTACCTTTAAGGGCAATGGCCTTTACTTGCACAATGTGCTTGAATTTGGTACCTATAATAGCTAGGTTGGTGAAATCTTTTGTAATGGCATAGAAGCCTAAGGTTGACCTTGTTTATGGCTTAAGTTATCCTTGGCTTTAAGCCTATGAATGCTTGAAAAAAGTAGTGAAAACCTCACTAAAAAAGGAGGTGAAATAAACGTAGAAAGATATATAGAAACTTAGCCACAAAAACCTATAACTTTCCTAAATGACCATTACCTAAATCAATAAATCCTCTAGATAGTAAATTACCTATACTTGTGAAATACTCATGGAATTGAATCCATCATATTATATCTTAATTTTTGGCACTTGAACCCTTGATTATTTTTCCTAATATTTTACCCAGTGCAATCTGTTTATGGCTATATTATACCTAGATAATTTCTAATCGTGCCATAAAAATTATAACTATCTACTTTTGTGTTTGGAATATTATAAAAGGTTAATCCATAAAGAAATGGACACATATTAAGGCTAAATATCCCTATAGATAGACACCTACTAGATAGGTTGACTAGTTAACTTAGGGATTCTTGCAGTTACTATCTTATTTCATTTTTAGATTGGGTCGATATAGTAGCCTAAGTCCATTTTAGACCGTAGTACTAATCAGACAGCTAGATTAGACTATGACATTCACTTGATTTATATCTTGCTTTCTGATGCAGTGATGTAGGTCTTAAAGGGCCACTGAACTAGTTAGACAAACAGACTAGCCTACTATGTAGACTAGTTTGTGACATCTTTAATATTTAAATAGGGCCAATATAGTGGCTAAGTTCCTAAAGGATCACTATACTAGTCGAATAAATAGGCTAGTCTACCAGGCAGACTAGATATTATCATTTGCACCTTAGGTGCCAAATTGTGACCAAGCCGGTACAGCAGTGCAGGTCTAGAATAAGGACTATTTCACTCATTATTTTTCTCTCTAGATTAAGTGTCTGCCAAGATTGTCTCCTGAGATGGGCCACCTAAAATAATTAAATAAGATTAATAAATTTACATATGACTATAAAATATAACACAGGGACATTTTAGTAATTTTACACTGATAGTGTGTAAAAGGCTTAAATTGATATAGTTTGTACATAAAATGGTTAATAATGATCCAAAACATAAATTAAATAAGTTGCAATGATTAATTGGACAATATATAGACAAGAACATCCTAAGGATAAAATGGTAATTTTACATGTTAGAGCTTTAAGCTTAACCTGGATAATGGAACTAGAAGCAAATAGGAATATGATGCATGGATAAATTGTTGTACATATTTTTAATGATTGAATTAACCACTGAGTATTTTATACTCTGCACACCTATTTCGGTGCATAGGTACTAAGAATAAAGATGTTGCCTCGTAAAGCATGTAGAGAGTTCAGAGGTCAATTATGAAAAGGTTAATAGTTTACACTTGTATAGCTTTTGCACTCTATGTACTTAGGTGCAATAAATAGGTGTAATATATATAATGAAATAGGTGTGATTATATATAAATAGTCTATATTGTAATTAATCATGTGATGATTCTTTATATATATATATATGATTTAAGTTGATGTTTGTGAGCCTAAGGCTTTATCTATCTTGATTATGGCCTGAGGCTCATGATTGCTATTTCTTAGATGATGACGATAGAATGATATTTGGGGGACTAAAAGGGTCCAAGAGATGTGACAATTGTTATAGAAGTGTTTATAAGTGAAAGCAAATTTAATGGACTATAAAAATAGATCGATATGAGTTTTAGAGTCAAATAATGTTGATTAGTATAGTCTACATAAAAGTTAAACGAATGACTATGAGAGAAGTTAGGATGGGTAACCTAGCAAGAAGTGCACCATTTATTGGGTTTCTTCGCGAATCTAGTAGGGGTGTCACATTTTGTGGTATCAGAGCATAGGTTAATATTCTTAGGCTAAGTACATGAGTGAAAATGTCTAAGTTTTAAATTCCTCTAAACTATTACGTTGTCTGCGGCTGATAAGTTACTCTTTTTGCAGTAAGAATATGGCTGATTTGGCACCCGAATGAGGGTCCAAAGAAGTGGCTAGTTTTATACCAACTACAATTCAGGGGGCAGGCAATGCATCTATACCTGAACCCAATGATACTACATAGCAGCCACAACCATAAGTTCCTGGTTAATGACAGGTTGAAGCATCACCTACTTTGCTATAGTGGATAGTAAATTTGCTCAGACATACTTATACTATTGCAGCTACTCCACCTCTACCTCCTCTAGCTCTAGTACCACCTCCACCACTAGTTCCATCATAGAAGACTCCTCTAGAGAGGTTAAGGAAAATTAGAGATATTGACTTCCTAGGGAAGAGGGAGGATGATGCTACTAGAGCTAAATACTAGCTAGATAGGACATTCAAGGTTTTACAGTAGCTGAATTATACTGAAGTAAATAATCTACAATGTGCCACTTATCTTTGGTAGGAAAAAGCTTATAATTGGTGGAATACTATTAAGAGAAGAAAAACACCAGCGGAGTTAACTAAGGAATTTTTCCTTACGATGTTCAGAAAGAGATATATACCTAACTCCTATAAGGATAAAAAGAGACAAGAATTCCTAAATCTAAAGTAAGGAAGGAAAAGAGTGTATGAATATGAAAACAATTTTACTAGACTCTTAAAGTATGCTAAGGAATTTATTCCTAATAAGGAGGAGAAATGCAAGAGATTTTTGGCTAAACTAAATGTAGAGTTGAGGATGTAGATAAACAATCCTAGAGAGAGATATTTTGCAGTAATAGTGTCAGCTGTATATGATATAGAAGAATTGGTACAAGAGAAGAGGGTCCTCTTCCTAAGAAAGAGGCAATTCACTGTGGGATAGTCCAATGTAGTGTCAGGAGATGGTAAGAAGAGGAAAGAGGGTGAGTCACAGGCACAATCTTAGCCTAGGTCTTTGTATCAGGTAGGGTATCAAGGGTAGAAACAAGCACAAACTTAGAGGTTAAGACAGGCTTCTACTGGTAGACCTCAATTCCCTTCTTAGGCAGATAGTACTCCTAGTACAGGGGGGTAATAGGGGTGAACCTCCCACTTATACTACTTATCAGAGGAAAAACTGGGGGTAGTGTAGACTGGCCAAAAGAGGAGAGTATTATCATTGTGGTGCTAGAGATCATTTTAGAAGAGAGTGTCCTTAGAGATAATCACAAGGTGCTTAAACATATGCATCTAATATGGCACCTTAAAATAAGGGTCAGAGGTAGAATAGGGGAGAGTAGCCTAGTGATAGCTAGGTTACCATAGTTAAGGCTCATAATCTAGCTAGGCAGTATGTTGTCAGAGTTAGAGAAGAGGCTGTAGCACTAGACGTCATAACTATTACTTTTTATTTATTTAATGTTCTAGTTTTGGCTTTGATACACCCTGCCTCTACAAGTTCCTATGTATGTTTTGCATAAGCACTAAATAAGTAGTTAGAGCCTGAGCATGTTGATGTAGATATTAGAGTTAGCAACCCTACAAGGTAGTGTGTGATTGTGAATAGGGTGTATAAGCAACGTCCTTTAGTGATTTAGGGGTATAGATTTTCTACTAATTTGATTGATTTGCCTTTCAATGAGTTTGATGTAATCCAAGGGATGGATCGACTGACTAAGCATCAAGCCATGATTGATTGTACAAATAAGAAGTTGACCCTTTAGACTGTAGAGGGGCAGAAAGTCACTGTGGATGGTGAGAGAGGTCTTTTGAATAATCTTATCTCCACTGTTAAACCATAGAAACTTCTTTGGGAGGTTATGAGGCATATTTGGCCTATGCTATTAGCTTAAATACTTCCAATTGTAATTTGGTCTATATTCTAATTATTTATGAGTTTCCTAACATATTCCTTGATGAGCTACCAGGCTTTCCACCTTAGAGGGAATTAGATTTTAAAATTGAGGTATATCCTAATACGACTCTAATATCTATTGCTCCTTATAGAATGGCACTTACTAAGTTAAAGGATTTGAAGGTCTAGCTATAGGACCTATTAGATAGGGGTTTTATCAAACCTAGTATTTCTCCTTAGGGAGCACTTATGCTATTTGTCAAGAAGAAAGATGGGTCACTCAGGTTATGCATTAATTATAGGTAACTGAATAGAATAACTATGAACAATAAGTATCCATTGCTAAGGATAGATAACCTCTTTGATTAATTGAAAGGGGTAGGTGTATTTTCTAGGATTGATATGAGATCTAGATACCATCAGCTAAGGATTAAGGAGGCTGATATTCCTAAAACTGCCTTTAAAACCTATTAAAGGCATTATGAGTTTTTGGGGATGCCATTGGGGCTTACAAATGCCCCAGCATCTTCCATGGATCTCATGAATAGAGTTTTTAGCCCTATCTAGATTAGTTCATGGTGGTGTTCATAGATGACATCCTAGTGTACTCTAGAAGCCAGAAAAAGCATAAACAACATCTCAAAGTTAATTTATAGACCCTAAGAGATAGATAGTTATATGCCAAGCTCAGTAAGTGTGAGTTTTGGCTGAGTAAAGTTGCTTTTTAGGGTCACATAATGTCATCAGAAGGAATCAGGGTTAATCCCAGTAAAGTAAAGGCAATGCTAGAATGGGAACCACCTAGGCATATAACTTAGGTGAGAAGTTTTCTAGGTTTAGCCTGGCACTATAGGATATTTGTAAAAGGATTCTCCATCATTACCACTCCTTTGACAAAAGTAATTAGAAAGAATGTGAAATTTGAGTGGGATTATAAGTGTCAAGGAAGTTTTAAGTAACTAAAGAAGTTACTAACAAAAGCTCCTATCCTAATTCAACCTGAACAAGGTGAGGACTTTATAGTGTACAATGATGCTTCACTAAATGGCTTAGGATGTGTATTGATGTAGGATGGAAAGGTTGTGGCTTATGCTTTAAGATAGTTGAATCCACATAAGAGGAATTACCCTACCCATGATTTGGAATTAGCTACCATTATGTTTGCTTTGAAAATATGGAGGCACTATCTTTATAGAGAGAAATGCTACATATATATAGATCATAAGAGCTTGAAATATCTCCTTACTCAGAAGGAGCTAAACCTGAGATAAAGAAGATGGTTCGAGCTGATTAAGGATTATGATTGCTTAATTGAGTACCACCTAGAGAAAGCGAATATAGTGGTAAATGCTTTGAGTAGGAAGTTTATGATGGCTCTGAAAGCTATGAATGTTAGTTTGTAGCACACTTTAGAAAATACTGTGTTAGCTATGTTACAGGTGAAGCCAGACTTTAGAAAGCAGATTAAAGGAAGTCAAATGAAAGATGAAAAACTAGTTTAGATGCCAAGCAAGGTTAAAAAGAGGAAGGCCACAATGTTTCAATTGATAGAGGATGGGTATCTATATTATTAGAAAAAGTTGTGTACCTAGTATAAATGACCTGAGGTTGTAGATATGCAGGGTGGCATATGAGGTTCCTTATTCTATGCATCCTAGGGGCACGAAAATGTATTTGGATATGAAATCTCATTATTAGTGGCCTTGCATGGAAAGAGATGTGGCAGAGTTTGTTGTAAAGTGTTTGACATGCCAGCAAGTGAAAGCTAAGCATCAGATTCCTTCTGTATTGCTACACCCTACATCAATACCAAAGTTGAGATGGGAAAAGGTAACCATAGGCTAGATTTACCTTTAACTAGAGGTAAATGTGATGTTGCATGGATAATTGTTAACAAATTGTCAAACATAGCTCATTTCATCCCAATCAAGATGGATTATTGCTTAGAGAGGCTAGCTAGATTATATATGGATGAGATAGTCAGATTACATGGTGTGCTAGTGACTATCACTTCTGATAGGGATCCTCACTTTACTTTAAGATTTTGAATGAAGCTGTAGGAAGCCTTAGGCACCAGATTAGCTTATAGCATAGCTTTTCAACCTCAGATTGATGGATAGTCAGAGAAAGTGATATAGATACTTAAAGATATGTTACGAGGATATGCCATTAAGCTTAAGGGTAACTAGGATTAGTATTTATCTTTGGCATACTTTGCCTATAATAATAGTTACCAGTCTAGCTTAGGGATGGCCGCATATGAGGCATTTTATGGTAGATGATGTAGGACTCCCTTGTGTTGGAGTGAGGTTGGAGAGCAAAAAATCTCCAGTATGGATTTAATAAAAGATGCTAAAGAAAAAGTGAAGTTAATTAAAGAAAGGCTGAAGGTAGCAGTGGATAGAAAAAAATCATATGTTGACCTGAAGCAAAGAGATATTGAGTATACAGTTGGGCAAAAGTGTTCCTAAATGTTTCTCTATAGAGAAAGGTGCTGAGGTTTAGGAAAAAGGGAAAATTAAGTCCTAGGTTCATAGGACCCTATGAGATTATAAAAAGGGTCAGACCTCTAGCATACAGGCTAGCACTACCACCTGGGTTACAGTAGATACACGATGTTTTTAATGTTTACAAGCCCAAGAGGTATAAAATGGATCCATCACATTTGATTCCAATGGCAGATATTAAGGTTCAATCGGATTTAAGTTATTAGGAGGAACTTGTACTAATTTTGGCTCGTGAAATAAAGTAGTTAAGGAATAAGTCCATACCACATGTTAAAGTTCTATGGAGGTACCATAATATAGAAGAAGCAACCTGGGAGCCAAAAGAGCAAATGAAAGCTCAGTATCCTTACTTATTTGCTCTAGGTAATTTTGAGGAAAAAATTTTCTTAAGAGAGGAAGAAATGTAATGCCCGTGCTCTGAGGCTCTGTGAATAGTGCCATAAGGTCTAAGAAGTGTGCCTGGGGGTGTTGGGTCACTTGCACATAAACTAAGGTAGCGACACTGGTCATGAAACTTTGAGGGGCTTTAATTTTATAAAAAAGGAAAAATTTTAAAATTTAGTAGAAATAATAATTCATTTTAGATGATATACTACCCCTTAATACAGTAAAAATTTTACAGGCCGATAATGACTCGGGATGTGCCCGAACAGACTCGAAAATATCAAACCCTGAAGCTAAAAAATTCCATTGAGTCTATCGATGAAAGAATTTTTGGATTTTGAGGTCATTTGCAAATTCTCATAATTTTTGAGGTTGGCACACAAATTGAAGTAGTCTAAAAATTGCTCTATCAATGTAATTTGGCCCCAAAAATTTATAAGCATGTAAAAGGGATCAAAATATTAATTTTAAAACAAGTGGTGTATTTTTTTTAAGGTTCGTTTAAATTTTGGTGAAATTTTGAAGTTTGCCAAAAAATTGAGACGTGTTAGGATGGCTCGATTGGCAGTAGACCCACCCTTATACTTACCAGCTGGCCTAGGGCCATTGACAAGTGGCAAAACTAGTGGACAAGTGGAAAAATCCAATCATAAAGAAGAGAAACATTTTCCTCTCAGCTACAATAGAAAATCAATGCCAGTCCCACTTTGCACCATAATTTTCATCACCTTTTTCGATTCAATTCTAGTGTTTCTACTTACCAAAAATTATTTTGCTATGTTATGGACTTAGAGGAAAAAGAAGGACATCAAAAGGAGCTTTCAAGATGGAATTAAAAATCCCTAAATTTTCTTAGATAGAAGCTATCTAACAAGCAGCTAAGGTGAGTTTTGTTTATGGTTTCTTGAGTTTTCCTTCAGTTTTTCTAGCTAAAATTGGTTGTGTGAGATACCTAACATCTATGGGAATGGATTTCTATGGCTTTTAAGGTGTTTTGAAACAAAAAGAAGCTTGAGGAAAGGAGGAGAAAGGGATATGGTAGGCTCGAAGTAAGTTTTGAGAGGCTAAAAGTCTAGATTTTTTTCCTCTTTTGAAGTGTGAGATAAGTGAATTCAATCATTCACTTCATGTCCTTAAACTTTAATTGCTTCTCTTTGGGTTTAAGAATGAGTTAAGCAAGAGTAGTAGATTAGAAGGGTAAATATTTTGAGATATGGTGGTATTTAGTTCATTGATATGTGAACTGTATAGTTATTTGAAGAAAAAGAGGCTATATAGATGCTAAACACTTAGTAGCTAAAAGGTATGCATGGTGTTTAGGATTTTTTAATGTGGCTTGATGTGCGCTTAGGATGCTTGAGTTATGAATTATTGAGTTTAGAGTTAGTATGTAATGGATTTCTATGTAAATTGATAGAAGAACACATGTTAACACAAAGGGTATGTGTAACCTAGAGTTATAGCAAATTTAGGAATAGGTATGGTTTGTCTTCATGGTACTATTTTATGCTTGATGCATGAATGAGTGATATATTATGTGAGAAGAGGGATATATGCATGAATGTGTGGTGATTTCACTATGACCAAGACATGTAAGGCATGTATAGTGGCACGGTATGCATGATACATGATATATATGGGTATGTGAATATTGGCATGGTAGTGTTTACTATGTATGTATCATAACTGGTGTAAAAGTGCATGTAATGGTAATAAATTCTTTAGTGGGTAAAAGGTATTGATGCCATGAGGAAGGCATAGTAAGCATAGCTTGTGTTCAGGCTGTATGTAGATGAATGATATGAGATAATGTACTTTTAATGCATGATATAGAATTGGCATAAAACTAGGTTCAAGTTTACCTCACAGTGGTATGTAATATAGGTAAAGTTTGGCATGAATAATGACTTTAAGTTTTTCTAGAAATAATGTATGAAATGTGGTTGGTTTTTGCCTTTAAGGGCTATTGTATGTACTTACACAATATGCTTGAATTTTGTGCCTATAATGGCTAGGTTGGTGAAATCTTTTATAATGGTATAGAAGCCTAAGTTTGACCTTTTTTTATGGCTTAAGTTGTGCTTGGCTTTATGCCTATGAATGCATGAAATAACTTGTGAAAACCCCACTGAATAAGGAGGTGAAATGAACCTAGAAAGCTAAATAGAAACTTAGTCGCAAAAACCTATAATTGTCCTAGATGACTATTACATGAATCAATAAATCCACTTGATAGTAAATGCCATAGATTTATTAAATACTCAAGGAATTGAATCTAGCATAATATATCATAATTATTGGCACTTGAACACTTGATTATTTTGCTTGATATTTTACCTATAGATCAAGCTAATTTCTAATTGTGTTGTAAAAATTATAACTATCTATTTTTGAGTTTAGAATAGTATAAAAGGTTAATCTATAAAGAAATGGACATAGATTGCGGTTAAATGGCCCTCTAGATAGACACCCATTGGATGGGTTGATCGGTTAACTTAGGGATTCTGACAGTTGCTATCTTATTTGATTTTTAGGTAGGGCCGGTATAGCAGTCTAGGTCCATTTTAGACCACTGTACTAGTTGGATAGTTAAATTAGATTGTGACATTCACTTGATTTATATCTTGCTTGTCAATGCAATGGCATAGGTCCTGAAGGGCCACTACACTAGTTAGACAAACAGATTAATTTACTTTACATACCAATTTATGACATCTTTAATATTTAAATAGGGGCTAGTACAGTGGCCAAGGTCTTAGAGGACCACTGTACTAAACTAGATGAAGAGGCTAATCTGCTAAGCAGACCAGATATTATCATCTACACCTTGGGTGCTAGAATATGACTAAGCCAGTGCAGTAGCACAGGTCTAGAATAAGAACCACTACACTAGTTATTTTTCCCTCTAGATCCAATGTCTATCAAGATTGTCTCTTAAGATGGGCTAGCTAAAATAATTAAATAAAATTAATAAATTTACATATGACTATAAAATATGACATATGGGCATTTTAGTAATTTTACACTGATTATGTGTAAAGGCTTAAAATGGTTCACAATGATCAAAAACATAAATTATGTGAGTTGTAATGATTAATTGAACAATTTATAAATAGGAATGTCCTAGGGGTAAAATGGTAATTTTACATGTTAGAGCTTTAAGTTGAACCTAGATAATGGAACTAGAAGCAAATAGGAATATGATGCATAGACAAACTACTAAACATGTTTTTAATGATTGAATTCATCACTGAGTATTCTATACTTAGCGTACCTATTTTAGTGCGCTAAGGACGTCGCCTCATAAAATGTGCAGAGAGTTTAGAGGTCAATTGTGAAAAGATTGATAGTGTACATTTTTATAGTTTTTACACTCTATGCACTTAGGTGGGGTAAATAGTTCTAATGTATATAATGAGAAAAGATGTGATTGTATATAAACAATCTATATTGTAGTTAATCATGTGATGATTATTTTTGTGTATATATAATCTGTGTTGATGTTTGTGTGCCTAAGGCTCTATGTATTTTCTTGATTGTCACTTAAAGCCTGTGATTGTTGTTTGTTAGATGATGATGATAGGATTATATCTAGAGGACCAAAAGGGACCAGAAGATGTGACAATTGTTATAGAAGTGTTTACAAGTTGAAACAAATTTTTGGATAGTGACCCGAATAGCTATTATGCTGCCAAATTTTTAAGAAATACTAGAATATGTTGAAATCATCTTGAAATAGTATAAACATGGTAACATAAACCTAAATGGACTATAGGAATAGACAGATATGAGTTTTGAAGTCAAATAAAGTTTATTAGTATAGTTTAAATAAAAGATAAAAGAATAACCTTGGGAGAAGTCAGGATGGGTAACCTAGTGGGAAGTGCACCGTTTATTGTCCAGTAGGGGTGTCACAATACTGTACTTATAATTGTGTAGTTGAATGATTTAAGTATTGTGACATGATAGAGTTAAATTCTAAGTTGTAAGGATAATAAAACCTTACAACTCAATGAGTGTGTTGATGAAACTTAACTTGAAACATAAAGATGAATGCTTAAAGTTATGGGACTATGAAAATGGATTAAGTGAATCGTATCATGATGGATATAATGTGTCATAAATCATGGTTATGTAGTAATGGAAATATGCCCATAAATAGCATGTCAATAAGTGACTACAAAGAGCATACATTGAAAGATCTATAACTCAGGATATAAAATGGTAACCATAGTTGGCCCATATTAGTTAGACACCCATTGGAAGGATTGACTGGCCCATTAGGGAGTTAGCAGCTAGTAAGGGCTTCTGTAAATGCGAGCCATTACCTATGTGTATGATATGGTGGGTGTTGCCACTGAGGTTTTGCTAGTGAGCCATAATCACTTGGGTATTGGGCGGTCTACACAAATAGATCTCTACTATCTAGGGTTGTTGGGGAAGTCCCCATCCTTGGTATTAGGAGGTTTGCATGGACTAAACCCTACTTACCTATATTTTAGTATATTTAGGAAGTCACACAAGGTTGATCCCTGCTATCCACCTGAGTATGATTGGTATTTAGGATTTGGGAAGTACCTCGAGGCTAATCCCTATTATCCCTACTTTTGGGAGGTCCACTAAGACTGGTCCCTACCACTCCGATTTGGGAGGTTCCTATTAACTGATCCCTTCTATTAGGTAGAAATGGGAGATACAGCTATTAAGGTCTAAAATATGGATCACTACATAACTTCATCCCTTATGTAGTGTTTTTATAGTGTAGTCTCTCTATTATAGGCCTAAACAGAATAAAAAGACATAAATACATAATATCACATATAAACTATACATTTTTTTTATTAGAAACAGAAGCATATGATAAAGATGTGTAATTAATCTGAGTAATGGCACATTGTTAAGACAAATTTAATAAGACTTAATTCACATATAACCGAGATTACATGTATTGCATATGTTTAATTTGGAAAGAGTTATGTTGCGTGTGTTTCATGTTTGCATGATGCAATTTATATTACTTTAAAATCACCAATGAGTGTATACTCAATGTGTTGGTGTCCTTATATACAGGTAAAAGGTACTAGAGTGTTGTCCAACATCAAAATTCTAGTGTAGCTATTCAATCCCTTAGGTATCTTTTCTATGTTCCCTTTTGAGTTTAATAGTAAAGCACACTCATGTATTTATTAGGTTAAGGCCCAGCTATGTAAATAGTTAAATATTATGTTTTTGGCATATGTTGGTTCGTAAAAGATAAAATGGGTGCTATGTATAATTGTTGAGATAC
>CANXYI012208538.1:0-13764 GCA_948208565.1 Hura crepitans | reverse complement strand
TATATATATATATATATATATGTGTGTGTGTGTGTGTGTGTGTGTGCATGTGCATATTAATTAATCATAGAGTTATGAATTATAACAATATAAACTTGGATATTTACCTTTAAGAGTTCATCAATGTAATTCCCATAAATTAAGGCTTCGTGAACTATGCCACTAGGGCCGAAAAATGTTCCTGGAGTGTTGGCTCAATTTCACAAGGTTCGAGGTAGAAATACTATTTATGAAATTTCAAAGCACCATAAAATGATGAAATTGACTTAATTTAAAGATTTAGCAGAACTAATAAATTATTTTAGGGTATAATATAATGGGCTGTAGGCTCAATGTCCCGGGATGTGCCCAAACAAACCTAAAAATGCCATACCTTAAAGGTTAAAAATATCTTTGAGTCTATTGGTGAAAGAAATTTTGAATTCCGAGGTTGTTTGCAAAATTTAAAAATTTTGGGTTTTTGCACGCAAACTAAGGTAGTTGCTTAACTATCTTGTTTGTAGAATTTGGTTGTAAAATTTTTTGAGCCTCTAAATGGGACCAATCAAGAATTTTTAAAACAAGTGAAATTGTTTTTAGAGGTCCGAGTGATTTTAAAAAATTCCTCAAAATTTCTACCGAAATTAAGCTTTTTCGGGTTAATCTGGTGGCATACGGGCCCCACCCATGCTACCTCAACCACTATAAAATGCCTAAGGTGACACATAGGTGGCCACTTGGCCATTCCCACTCACCTTTCTCCCTTCTCCTTCTTTTTTCCTCTTCCTCCCAGCCGATGCCAATTTTAGCAAGAATAACCATTTTCATCCCCTTTTTCAAGCTTTTTCCTATGCCTATTGCAACCAAAAATCACCTTAATATGTTAAAAATTGATTTGTAAAGGTGTTAGAAGCAATAAAAGCCCTTAGACTGCAAGAAAATTCAAGGAAATAAGGGTGTGAATCAAAAGGTGTCCAAAAAAGCAACTTCTTATGTGTAAGTAATTCTACCCTTTTTGATTTATTTCCTAAGGGATTTGATGATTCTAAGAACACTTATGTGATTGGAATTTAATTTGGAGGTCTGTGTGAATTTTTGTGCATTTTTGAAGGGCTTGTCCCATAAGGAAAATCTAGGCCAACTATTATGCTAAGGTTTTAATTTAGAGATTGAAGTTTATAAGTTATGATTTTTGAGTAGAGGTTAAGTCGACATCTAAGTGCATTTCGCGATCGAATAACTACTTTTTTTATGGTTGTAAGATAAGTTTTGATCGATGTTATATGGGTATGATTATGCTATTTTCATTTTGTGTTTTGATGAGAGGTTTAATTATGACAAAATGAGGAAATTCGAGGATTTGGTGGGTGTTAGCTGCTGTAACTGTACATGGACATGGAAAGGATTTTGGAATTAGATAGCTAAAGTAGTTTTGATTGTGACACCTCCTACTAGATTCCTGTAGAAACTCGATAGGTGATGTATTTCCTGACAGGTCGCCTATCCTAGGATTGCTCCAGGAGAAAACTCTTTAACACTTATGGGTTGCTCTAAAACTCTATCAGATATTACTTAGATGTCAAGTCTAACACAATCATACATGGTCTGATAGACTCAGACAAGACACATACAAACATTTTATAAGTCACTGAAAATTAGGCAGCATAACAGTTACCTGGGTGATATACCAAAATTATTTTCCACTTATTTAAAAACACTTCTATAAGCAAACAACCCCTAAACCTCCATCTAGACCATTTTAGTCCCCCAGTCAACATCAACACACATCAAACACATATCAAAATCAAACACATAGGGCCTCAAGCCCGTAGTCATCAAACCACATAAAAAACCAAACAAATTCCATAGAAGCTTATATACATCACATGCAGGTTATAATTATAGACATATCAACTTCTAAGCATGCTAACCTAAACTTATAAGATATTACATGAGTGCCAGTACTAGAAAAAGAAATAGCTTCCTTTACGCTTCAATACTTGTATAGCTACAGTGTACGATCACTGAAGCTGGCCTGCTTATCCTTGTTACCTGCACACCATAACATAGGTACACTGAGTATAAAACTCAGTAAGTAAATCTAAACCACTTAAAACATGCATTAATACATATATGAAATTTATAAATAATAGTTTAAGAGTAGTGTTTGAGCCACATGCTAAATGATTGACATCATACAGATGATTTGTCTTATTTCTTCAAAATTACCAAAATTCCACTATGGTGTATTTATTTAAAATTCATTGTAAGAAAATACCATAAATTAATTTAAATTAACATTGTCCACTATTTTAAGTCTTTTTCATAGGCTTGACTAGATAAATGACACTTACAAACATTTGACCAAAAGGAAACTAAAAGATGTGCAGTGGCCTACATTTTGGATCCTGACTGCTACACTGGCTTGATATAGCTATAGGGATCAGTTCATAAGAACCTCTCAAAAGGCAAAACTACTAAGTAACTGTGCAGAGGGATCAGTCTGTAGACCTTCCAAGGGCACTGATCATATCAAAGTAGTTCCTCTGATCTCTACTTAACATACTAGTGTAGTGGCCCCTCTAGGGACCTTTACCACTGCACTGGCATAATCTAATATCCAGTCAATGAAAAAGATTGTTTGCCCTATAGACTAGTGCAATGGCTCAATTATGAACCACAGCCATTGCATCAGCCCAATCTATTAACCAAAAAGTCTAACAGCTACTAATCCCTAAGTTGACCGATCAACCCATCCAATGGGTGTCTAACTAATCAGCTATCTGACTTCATTTTCAGTTCATTTCTTTACTGATAATCCTTTTATAATATTCTAAACTAACAAACAGACTAATAAAATTTTTATAAAATTGTCAATTTTTGACCTAGACAGTTACAAGTCATTTTCTACCCTATTGAGCAAATACAGGTAAAATTTTCTGTCAGTTTTTGACTCAAATCTAGAGGCATAATTTAAAGTATATTAAATCAAGGTCCAGATGTAGGTTTAGGGGTTGTTTGCTTATAGAAGTGTTTTTAATAAGTGGAAAATAACTTTGGTATATCACCCAAGTAACTATTATGCTGCCTAATTTTCAATGACTTATAAAATGTTTGTATATGCCTTGTCTGAGTCTATCAAACCATGTATGATTGTGTTAGACTTGACATCTAAGTAATATCTAATAGAGTTTTAAAGTAGCCCATAAGTGTTAAAGAGTTTTCTCTTGGAGCAATCCTAGGATGGGTGACCTGTTAGGAAGTGCATCACTTCTCGAGTTTCTACAGGAATCTAGTAAGAGGTGTCACAATCAAAACTACTTTAGCTATCTAATTCCAAAATCCTTTCCATGTCCATGTACAATTACAGCAACTAACACCCACCAAATCCTCGAATTTCCTCATTTTGCCATAATTAAACCTCTTATCAAAACACAAAATGAAAATAGCATAATCATATCCATATATCATCGATCAAAACTTATCTTACAACCATAAAAAAGTAGTTATTCGATCGAGAAATGCACTTAAACGCTGACTTAACCTCCACACAAAAATCATAACTTATAAACTTCAATCTCTGAATTAAAACCTTAGCATAATAGTTGGCCTAGATTTTCCTTTCATTGTTGCTTTGTCCTTCCTTCACCATTTGCCTCTTCTACCTCAACTAACATAATCTTTATCTCTTTTTTTTTTTCTTAAAGCAGTGTCGCTACCACCTACTACCTTCTTTAGTGCCATCACGTCATGCCTCTGCAACTGCTCATGCCCTTTATGGCTAGCAGCTATTCTTTCTCTTATTTTCATTTTCATTTTCTTTTTTTCTTCTACAACTCTCACTATCGCTGCTTATAGACTATGCCATCATCAACCTTCATGAAAGGCACTTCCGTTGCCTATAGCATTGTTTAGCTCTACCTTTTCTTTTTTTCTTCTTTTTTTTTCCTTTATCCCATTCTCTACCTCAAAATCTCTTTTTTATTATTTTTTTTAATTTGTTTCTCTTAGTTATTGTGTGGCGTCCTTTTGGCAACAATTCTCTTTTAAAAACCCATTCCTTTAGTTCCTTATAATTATACCCATACATCACTCTTGTGTGTGTGTGTTTGTGTGTATATATTCCATTCTTTAAAATTTACAACCCATTTTGAACCATTGAAATTTCAATTTTTTCCCCAAAAATTATATTTTAGAGTATTTGAACATCTATTCTTAAAATCTTTGATTGATATGAGCAAAAACCTGGTATTATTAAATTTTGTAATTTTATTTCCAAATTCATATATGCTCCTCTAAATTCCTTTAATAATTCTTCCATCATTAAGCCAAATTAATGTGCTCAAATCTCGTTCATTGTACTCAAATATGGGGAATTCCTTGGGCGTTACATCTCTTCCCCTTTTAAAAGAATTTTTTTAACAAAATTTATTTTGGATAGCTATTGTTATGGCTATAACTTTTTTCACTTGTTCATTCCATATCCTCATAACTTGACTTCCCCATTTAGATTTTCCATAGGACTCTTTATTATATACACAACTAGTTCCATTTGTATTCTAAGGCTCAATCCTTCTCTTTGTCCAATCTATACTCAACTAAAACAATCTTTATCTCATATACTTTAATCTCTCTTTTTCATTATTCCCTTATAAAGTGTATCCTATCAGCTTTCACTTGATTTTGGTAAGAATACACGTATATGATGTAAATTCTATGGTTATAAATATGTGATATTAGAAATGATAATGTGATGTAATATAGTAACATATGCTTTTATGATGTTACTAAATAATGCAATGCATAACTAAACCTAATGCCTCAAACCTTTTAAAGAATAAGCTTTAATATTGGAAATTTGATAAGTACACAAGGGGTTTTAACCCTTATGTCCTTAAATTTCCACTTATATACTAAGTTCACCTAATACTTTTCATTTATAGCTTACTATTGCATCTACATACTCACTTTAATTCGAATTATCTAAGCAAAAACTTTGAATTATCAAATTTGGTAATTTTGTTTTCAAATTCATATATACTTCTCTAGATTCCCTTAATAATTCTACCATCCTTAAGCCAAATCGACATGTCTCAAATCTCATACAATATATTCGAATATAGGGAATTTCTTGAGCGTTACATCTTTTTACCTCTTAGAAGAATTTTATCAGTGAAATTTATATTCAGTACCTATCCTTGTGGCTATAACTCTTTTGTCACTTGTTTCTTCCATATCCTCATATCTTAACTTCCCCTCTTAGAGTTTTCATAGGAATCTTTAGTATATACACAACTAGTTCTAACAATCTTCTTTGTTGGTCTTATAACACCATGTATCCATTACCATATACTTGATTGCTTTCCATAAATTAAAATCACCACACTTTCACTATACTGCTCCAATTTTCAATCTTTTTGATTGATCATCTATCTATAACCAATTTAACAACTCTTCACCTTTAATATCATTATATAAATAGTTCCATCTATGCTCTAAGGCTTATTCCTTGTCTTTGTCCAATCTGTCCTTAACTAAATAATCTTTATCTCACATACTTCAATATCCCATTTTCATTACTCCCTTGTGAAGTGTATCCTATCAACTTCCACTTAATTCTAGTAAGAACACACATATGATGTAAATGATGTGGTTATGCACATATGATGTTACAAATGATTATGTGACACATCTTACTCGGGTCTGGCAATCGAATCAGGAAAGGGTTGTTACACTACATTACTTGTATGATTAGCCTAATATCAAGTACTTATCTTCACACATATGCACCCATAGACATATGCTCGAGTATATGCTAGATAGCAAATAAAAGATCATTTATTAATTAAATATATTTAAACATCCTTGACCTTTCTATAAAGTATATATTTGTATTATACATTTAATAAAGAGGGTATATTACTTTATATATTATGTAATTTACATTTAAATAAACGATACATAACACAATGTATAGACTAACAAGCTTGCATATGCACGCATTATCTTTAATTACTAGGACTGGATCATTCACTTCACCTATTTCGATCCATGATGAAAAGTTTACTCATTTTATATGATTTCTAAACTTATACCATTAGACCGTTTTAAATTTAATCAACTTTGATACCAATAGATTAACATAAGCAAACACTTTTAATAAAATATTTTACTGAATATTTTTCATATAGTTATGTTAACATAATTTATTTAATATATCATTTCTTTCACATTATCATTAACATAGTTTTTGTTTTACCTAACTAATTAAATAAGATCAAATTTTTTTTGTGCATTTCATTTTGAATTATTTATTAAATCATTTAATATTTTATTGTATAAGAGTCATGAGTGGTCCTTGATACCCTATACTATTATTTATGCCAAAATAACATGACATATAACTATGTGACACCTAAGTGTCTAAGAAATAAGTATGGCACTAGAGTGCCCATCTGACATTTGCATTGAATAGAATACCCCTAAAAACTGTGTGGTGTGACACCCCTTATCCAATCTACCCATGAATAAAGGATGTCATATTACCATCTCATCATTTTCTTAAAACCCTTCCTTGGATTGTATAAATTAAAAGTTACTAACATGCATATAGGTTTATCTTACCAAATTCATTACAAGTCATGCCTTATAAAAAATTCGGTTGTATAACGACTATCTGGGTGAGAAACCAAAAATATAAACCTGCATAATGGCACTTCTATCACAATCCTTATCATCATCACATCTCAATGAATCCTTTTAATCCTTTAGAATACTCATATAAATAGCAGTACAGATAGCTTTCTTAATCATCACAACATCATATCTAAGCATGTATATATATAGGTCATATGTTCATAGGCATCCATATTATAAACATGTTTAAAATATTTGCAAACCATGGCAGAATCTGTGTACATAACTAAGCCCTAACCTATCTCTATACATGAGTGCCCTTGTACAAGACTAGACATAAAAGTACAAAAGGATATACCCTGTGAGTAGGCTGGTGGCTATATTGCTTGCTGAGGCTGAACTTGATTTACTATCTTCTACTTAGGCACCAAAAGAACTAACATGCTAAGTAAAAGCTTAGTGGTGAATTTACATAAACATGTATTGTATCACAGGCACATGTATTATATAGTTTACAAAGCATTCCAGACACATTTAATTACCTTACCTTTATTTCATGTTACCATTTTTGTACTTAATTTGCTTATGCAACATTATACTCCATTTGTCATATTATAAATTATAATTAAGTTAACTTAATTTATTCTTTCACTATTCCATTACTATTTAAATCATGACAAAAAAATTCTTTTTATAACATTATGATATATTGTCCATTTCCTTTTTAAGGCTCATACACAAAAGACAATGCTTTTAACACTGGATAACGGGATCCAAATTTGTGTAGTGGCTCACATTATAGGCCTCAATAGCTATACCTACCCTAACTCATCCGATATAAGGGATAGTTCTCAAGAACCTCCTAATACTAAAATGGTAGGGATAATCTTTATGGACATCACAACATCAGGATACTAAGGATCACCCCTTGTAGACCTCCCAATGTCCAAAGCATCAAATAACAAAGATCAGTCCTCACTAACCTCTTAATTTCACATGTCAGGATAGCAGGGATTAACCCTTGTAGAGCTTTTAATATCCAAAAGTGTGTAGGGTTCACATCTAGAATCTCGATGGCTACACCTACCATAGGAAAGGCAATAATCCTTATAAAATAAAGCCACTAGTAGCTGCTAACTCCCTAGTTGACCATTCAACCTATCCAGTAGGTGGTTTAGCTAATATAGGCCAATTCTTGTTATTAATCAATTTTTACTTGGCTTAACCATTTTCTCATTTTCATTCTATACTTTACAATTGGTCTTGTGCCATATGAAGTTACATTCATACATTTTTATTTAAATATTGCTTTAGCATTTCAATGTCGGCTCCTAAACATCTCATTTCACCATTTCTCTTTATGACAATTATCATACGTTTACACCTTAATAGTAGGTCTCATGCATTACCATAATTTCATGAACATTATTTCCATGCTCATACAGTTATGTTACCAAAATGCACAAATACTCTAGTTATCAACAATTCTTTGTCCCAATTACATGTATCACACATTTATTGTTCCTCACACATTAGCCTTTCTATTACCTCATTTGCACACATATACAATTCCACTACATACCATTCAACCATTACACTAAAACACATGTACACTTTATTTATCATCAATCCATTATTCCAATCATACTCATGACCTAACAATAAGCTCATTTGCACACCAACTACTATTAACCACTAATACACACACTCACACTCTATGGCTATACCATTTGCCTATTTCACTCACACACATTCATGGCTATACCATTTGTCCATTTCACTCACACACACGTAAACATTATTTTTCCTTCTTTTCTTCATGCATACACACTCATATTTATCCATTGATCACATGCACACATTCATCATGCGTAATTAAACACATACACATATTTTAATTTAGCCTATATATAAGCACACACTTTAATAATAGAAATAAGCAACATATAATAATTGTTTCATTATATTCACTTACAATAAGCTCCAAAGCACTCCAAATGCACCTTTCAAGCCTTGTCCTTCCTTTTCTCCAATAAACCCTTCTCTTTTTCTACAAACATAACTGATTTTTACCTTAAAAAAATCATAATAAATTTTACAAATGTATAAATTGAAATCTAAACACATATCCATCATTTACACCTCAAATACTACTTTAGAAAAATATGGAACCTTAAAAAGAACCACTTGTACAAAAATTTGACACACTTCACCAAGGTTCAAAATCTCCTAATTTAGGCTTCCCTTTATATTTTTATGACTAGAAACATGAATAAAAGACTTTGGAGGCAAGATTAGAGGGCTTAATTCTCAAGAATGGCTTTATTTTAGGCTTTAAAAAGGAAAAGAAATAAAATGAGAGAGAGGTAATGGTGGCATTGGCCACTTGAGAGAAACAGAGGAGAAAGAAGGTTGTTGGCACATGTGTGCCATTTCCTTTTTTATATTAAGAACGTGAATGGCCTAGATCACGCCATGTGGCAATCCAATGGTCAAGATTAATCTTATTTATGTTTTAAACTTCAAAAATGTGATTTTAGTGTTCAAAGCCTTAGAAATTATTTCTTTCAGTGCCAGAAATTATAAAAATTCTTAATATAGGGACCCTTAAACTCTCAAGTCCAAAATCCAAAGGAAACTCAACTAACTATTCAGTCGAGTTTTCAAGAAATTTAAATAAAATACTAATCAAAGATAAAAAAAAATTATAATTTTAGCACCATTGGATTATTTGGAATTTTTTAACTTCTAGAACATGCCATTTTCAGGTTAGTTCAAGCATATCCCGACCATTTTACAACACAATGAAAATGAGGTCACTATTCACTAACTTTTAACATGAAAAAATTTATTGGTTTAGTGGCTAGTGCTAATAACTTCATTTTCATCATTTTTTTTCCCATCTCAATTCTATGACTAATACTTACCCCTTAGCCACCTTAGTGTGATTCGGTTGCATAAAAGTACTATTCATTAATCAGAAGTACTACACATTGAACTGGGATTTTTAGGCACTATATGTGAGGCCCCAAATAAACATGTCAGGGAAGAACTCTACCAAAATAGCCATGCTATCATGCACTCCATAATTGATTGATCAACTTATCCTAAGCCATACCTATCTAGTTTATCAAGGCTTATATCCTTTAATTTCTCATATTTAATCATTTTCCTTGTGCATTTACATATAACATATAATACCTTAATACCCATCCAATAACAAATATGGTTATAGGATGTCACATATGACATCTCTTACTTTATCCAATTGATAATATGAATGAAAGACATCGCATGATGTTAACTATCACATTCTTTATACATCTGATTATCTCTATTAATAGATATTAAATTATCTAAAAACATGTAGCTATAACCATGTAATCTTGAACCCACAACTTTCCCATATAAATGAGTGCCAATCTTCATGCGATGCCAAGTAAAACTAATTAACTTATACTGCTTTGCATGAGGCTACAACCTAAACTCCTTTCTACTACTAACGCACCATTAATAGCTAGTACACTGAGCAACAATGATTAGTGATGTATTCAATTAAACATATATGTAACATGTAAGCACATAAGCACACAACATGAATATAATAATATTTACAATTTATAACACTCATATGTCATAATGAAAAGATACATACAATGAAAACATGTTCAATGTTAATTGAATAAGCAAGAATATAAACCTAGACCCCTTTTTATAAATAATAGTACAAATGTTGTTCATAATTCTCTTATTGATTAGTATTTAATATTTTATTTCTTAACTTAATTAGCTACATTTATGTTTGATACTTATTAACATCTTAATGAAATCTTATAAAAGTCATTTTATCCTTTTATTAATTAATTGAGAAACAACATAATATAATTTATTATGCATACATTTACTTACTAATTCTATAAAGACTGCCTATTATTTATTTATCTTCACCATTGTATTCTTATTGTTATAGTACTTCATGTAAATAAATAGACACCTTGTATTACATTAGTGATTTCCTTCCTTAAGTAATTTGTTCTTATCATGTTAGGTTCTCACAAAATTTAAGTTAAATAACTTATATTCTGTAGACAAGTTTAATCATTAAGGTATCATTTTTTAATTTTCATATTTTTATTAAAATATTAGTTTGGGTAGCCCATATTCGATAGATAGAAACTAACTAATTAGACTAATGTGATCTTGATGTGCAATGGTCCACATTCTAGACCTAACGATTAATGCAATAGCATAATAGGACATCATAATTAAGCAGTGGTCCTATTAAACCTCCCTATGGTTACACTCATAAGAAATTATGTGCGATGGTTATGTTAGACCTATCGGTTGCTGCACTCACATAAATCATCATGATATGTCAAATACAATGTATTATAACAATATACAATATTTGTATGCGCAGTGGCCCAAATAGAGCTAACGACAGGCCACACCCGCATAAAAATATTAATGTCTAGCAGCTAGTGCATTCCCCAGGTGATTGATCAACCTATCTAGTGTACTGTCTAACTCATATGGGCCTTGCTCATGATTTCATTATAGTTTACTTTAATTATGTGATCCATGTATGATATCCAAATTTTATAATTCCACTATGATTTAAATTATCATTTTTACCATCCTTGTTAATCATATACATTTACCGAATACTATCATCATCTATTAGCACTCATATAGTGATGTCACTTTCATGTCATTTGTATGATCCCTTTAGATCATGCATCATATACTTAATATAAGAATATCATATTACCATGAATGTTACATAATGAGTGGATCACGTCATAACATGTTTTCTTGCACCATTCATCATATGGTACCATTATATATGATCATAAACATAATTCATTTTCTTTTTCAATTTCATTGCATTATATTATCCTCTAAACTTATTACAATAATAGATCATTAAATTTATTATTCACATAATTAAATTCTATCTCAAGCTTTCTCATAATAGTTTTCCTTTACCACATTTCTTTAATAATTTGTAACATTGTTATATTAATTTTATTAATCTTTGTCATTAAATTTTCTAACATAAATCTTAAACATTATTCTAATTTATTATTATAATTATCCATCATCATTAAATTACTTTAATTATCTTACATACATCAATTTGCTTACATTTATAATCATTAAACAAATTTACATTTACATAGACACAAATTTTATTTTACATATAAACCATTCTTGCCAAATTAACGAATGTGATATTATATTCATCAATTAGTTTACTTAAATTATATATATGCAAAATATAATTTAAGATATTTATTTATTTAATTCATTATCTCAATCAAAATGTAACACCCCTTATATCCAATAAGTCATTGGTTCAAATACAGGATGTTACATGTCTGATTTGACAATTATTTTTATTTTACACACTAGCTTACCTTCTTTGACTCATTCAATGTAATCAATTTATTTGGTACCTAACATTTATCCATCATATTTAATTAGTACATGTAAGGATATAACAAAAGTATTATTAATATATAATAATTGTTTAGCACAAGTGTTATTTACATGTTTGCTATATTAGATAAATAATCTAAAACCACTACCCATCTATGTGGGGTTAATATTATGTGTTTTATCTGTGACACACTGAACACATGCCGGTATTCCTCTATATTAATTTCATAAAGATAATACTTATACATATTTAATATGCAAGGAATGCTAGTAGTGGACTCTTCATACCTATTTAGTTATCTAGTAAACTTCTGCCATTGCTAAAACTTGATCCGCTGGCTTGCCCTCTTAGTTTAAACCTAGATATTAGCAAGAGCCAATGCGATGAGCAAGAATGCTCAGTGGTGTATTCAATAGTTATGACTTTATCACTTTTTCCACCGTTTTATTCTTAATTGAGAACTATATTTTCAATTATTTCATATATTTTCTAGTTAGTCACAATTATGTTTATTAGTCTATGATAGCATATGTGTTTAAGCATTTATATCAGGGTTACTCCACTATGTTCTCTTAACTGATCACTACTTTAGTTATTTTCCCATTTATTATTATTCTCCATTGATCGTCTTTTATGAGTTATTATACTATAATTCAAACTTCTCTGCCATTCTTATTATATTTCTAATGTCATGTTTATGTATAGAATCCCTTTTAGTTCCTTAATAACTCCTATTTATGTCATAGTTGCAGTATTTTATCTTATTGATAATGTAAGCACATACATTTGATATGTCATTCTTATACCATCCCTTTTATGTTATGTATTACCGAAACTTATTTAAAATAGGACCTTTAGTTCATACAATTAAAAGTCTACTATTTATACCATAATTCTTTTGCTGACCTTAGTCATCTTAATGTTATTTCTTTAATTAAATTCTCATTTGCCTAATTAATTAGCTCATATTTGGAAGACATTAATCCTAAACTAGATAACAGGATAAACATGTTGTACAATAGTCCACATTTCAAACATACTTTGCTGCTACACCAGTGTTATATGAATGAAATTATGCAGTGGCTCTATTAGACCTACACTGCTACCACACTATCATTAATCAGATAGTTATGTAGTGGTTAACATTTTGGACCTACACTACAGCTGCACCTGCGGTAAGCAAATAGTTACATGTAGCCCTATTGGACCTACACAATAGTTGCACTCATGTTAAGCAAATAGTTATGAAGTGGCTTTATTTGACCTACAATACGGCTGTACCCACATTACCATAATTATGCTAGCAATTACTATGGTTTCCTAGTTAATCGGTAAACCTATACAGTAGGTGTCTCACTAATATGAGTTTTATTCAACTAAATCTAGATCATTAATATCATGCTCATTTACATTTTTCACATATATGAACATACTAGTTCACTATGCCAATTTTTTAAGCCTAAGTCATATCCTTGATTTCTAATTTATACCTTCACTCATTCACTTGTCATGCTTAACCCATTTCTTGCTTTCTCAACTTATTTGTAGTTGTTTACACATATACCATATCTGTTTAGTAGTACCATAGATCATTTAATTAATGTCAATACCTTTATGCACACATTTTTTCATGTCATTTAATCATAATATATAATATACATATATTTTTAAAATTTATATAAATTTCCATGCCTTATCTTAATTTG
>CANXYI012208380.1:0-10053 GCA_948208565.1 Hura crepitans | reverse complement strand
TTTATTCAATCACGTTATCATTCCAATAATTAAAAATATACTTTATCAAAAAGAACAGTCTACCCTTGTGTATCTTTATTAATTATTTTTTCAAATAATATCTTAAAATTCCTTATCTTATTAACATTTGCCATTATCAATGGTAATAGTAATTAGTTCAAAATCTTGGACCAATGTTCAAATATTTCTATCAAATTACCAGAATACTCCCTGCACTTGTCCATAACCATTTATAGCTCATGTAGTCATTTATAAATTTAAATCATTTCTAGATATGCCATTCAAGTCATTTAATTTATTGGGATAGTAACTGTTATGTATGCAAAATTACCAAAGTGCCCTTCTACCAGTTTGTGTCATAAATCCTTCATTTAATCTTTATAAACCAAGCAAATCATAGTTGCAAATCATTATCAAAGATAGCATGCATAATATTCACTACTTAAGCCAAAGAGCACTGCACATGTAAAATTCCCAAAATACCCTTAAGTATACATTCTATAGTATTATTTAGGTAATCCTACCCAATTATGCATTTTAATACTTATCACCTCTGATTTAATTTATTTGTTGTTTCTTTAATTAATTCAATTGGCCTAAATTGAAAGATGACACTGACATACATTGGACCTAGAGGGAATAAAGATAGTGTAGTGGTCCATGTTCTGGACCCTGACTGCTGCACTGCCCTTATTGAATCGTAGCACCTATGGTGTGGAGAACATGATAAGGTCTGTCCAATAGACTACTCTATCTAATAGGCTAGTACGATGTCCCTCTGAGACCTTAGCCATTATACCAGCCTAATTAAGGATCAGTGATGGCTTAACTAGGTCTGTATAGTAGACTGGTTTATCCAATGGACTAGTCTAGTGGCTCGTTAAGACCTACACTGCTACACCAGCAAAATTAAGTAACTATCTTTAAGAGGCTAAGGTAGACAATTGTCTATCCAATAAACTAGTGTAGTGGCCCAATGTGGACTTAGGCAACTATACCGACCCTATCTAAAAAGAAAATAGTGTAGCGGCTACTAAAATCCCTAAATTGATCGATAAACCCATCCAGTAGGTGTCTAACTAATGGGCCATGTAACTCGATTTATGTTATTTCCTTTATAAATTATCTTCTCATAATATTTAAGATTAAAGAATAGTCAGTTATGAATTCTAATATACAATTAAATTTTACCCCAATCTAGTATAGCCATAATTAGGCTATAGCAAGTAAATTTCTAAGAGTATATTCAAGTACTATAATGGTCAATGTTTAAGATGTATTATGCTTGATTTTATTCAATAATTATTTCTCATAAAAGTGCCATTTATTATCCAGTGATATTTTTGATTTAGGTAATGGTCAAACTTGAATGTTATAAGTCATTTCATCAAGTTTCAATTGCCTTTTCTAGGATTATTTCACAATATTTTTCAGTGCAGTTTTAATCATTATTTCTACAATGTCCATAGGCCTTAAGCCATACAATCATTAGGCCATCTATAAGGCCAAAACATTGGCTCAAATGCCATTATATTTAATCACAAATAATAGACTTAAAAAGCACAAATTATAAGCGACTTCTTTATTCACAAGTCATAACCCTTAAAGGCACATTGCAAACCAATTTCTCATGTCTCATTTTCAAGCTATCTTACATAGTAATTCTTAGTCAAATGTCATGCCATTTTAATTATTTACATTAAGCTAGTTTCATGCCAACAAATTTAGACTAAAAATGCTCACCTTAACATGGCTTATCATACATGCACATCACACATAGTTTATCACATTTTCATGCCACTTCCATTATCAAACACCTATGTGTGTCAAATCATTCCATATTCAAGTCTAATAAAGCCAAGTAAATTTTTATTATTTTAAGTCCAATACATCAATCTTTAAAGGCATGTATCCTTTTCAAGCTATAAAACCAAAATTTTCCTACCACTTTCCTTGGCAATGCTTTTGGGTACATTAATATACAAGCCCAATGGTCATGCATTATCATCAAATTCTTATGCATTTAATTAATTATGCATGCTCTCAACACGTTTAGGCATTCATAACAATGTTTTTATGCCAATTATATGCTAAACAACCCTTATACCCAAAGTATAGGCCTATTTTCACACCATTCAAGCTTAATCATATACATATATGCATGTATCACTACTTAATCAATTCTTAAGCAATCTCAAAATGCCATATACACACATATGTACATTTTAGAAACCTTAATTACCCCTTCTATTCAAGTGATCAAACATTTCACACACACTTTGTACATGACCATGTCTTTAGGTTCTCATACATATTATGGCTATCTTATCATTTCCAAATCACACACACTTACTTCATCACTTTTAAATTTTAAACTCATTGCCATGCCAACACATTGCACACATATACCGTATAAAAGCCTCACCACCTTTTGGCCAATCACAATATCACTATCAAACACATGCTAATCAACCTTTCTAAGCTAATGTTCATCACAAAACAACCTAACAACATCCACAAGTACATAATCACCATGTTTTACTCCTCACCTATCCACCCATAAAAACTATGTACATCTCTATTGCAACAAATCATTCACGAGAGACAAGTAATTTTCCATCAAACAAACTTTTATTTTAACACTCAATTGCTCATTTCTCTATGGAATTTCATGTAAACTTATAGATATCCTTAATTGGACACAAATTCAACAATCTTAAAGCATAATTCTAACCTCTAAATACTAATTGGCAAGGAAAAAAATGCCTAAGTTCACTTACTTGCCAAGGAGAAGCACTTGAAGCTTGTAACACCTCAAATTCAAACCCACCCTGAAAGCTTTCCTTCACCTTCTTCAAGCCTTTTACTTCTTCAATTCCTCTCAAACACAATCCACATATATGACCCTCGATGTTAGGCACCACAAGGCATCATTTCTAACTAAGAAACTCTAAAGGAAATCAAAGAAAAGGCAAGAAACTCACCAAAGGCACCTTACTAAATTGCTAGTGTCTAGTAAATTTCCAAGAATTTTAATTAATTGATAGAGGCTCCTTTCTCTGTTCTTCTTCTTCCCTTAGATTCCTAACATCTAGAAGTTAATTTAGGAGACAAAATGAGTTAAAATTAGCTGACAAAAAGTGATGAAAATGGCTCCCAAAAGTTAAGATGGCGAAAATTCTAGACAAAGAAGAGGAGAAAATTTTTTTCTTTGCTATAGTGGAATTATCCACTTGTCAAATTTATTTTGCCACTTTGCATGGTTCTTAAGCAAACTGGCTTGGTATGGGTGGATCTAGGGACCACCTAAACCACCCTAAAAAGGTTCAATTTTTTTTATAAAACTTTAAAAATTCACTAAAATTCACATGGATGTTAAAAAATTACATCATTTATTAAAAATTCCTATTCTAATTCCTTTTACATGATCATAAATTTTTTTGGCCAAATTCAATCGATAAGACAATTTTTAGATCACCTCAATTTACATGCCAATCATAAAAATTATGAGGATTTGCAAACAACCTTAAAATTCAAAATTTCATTCACCAATGGACTCAAGTGACTCGGCACCCTAAGCACACTTCCCGGACCTATTGGCACTATTTCAGAGCCTTAAAATACGGGCATTATGTAAATCATCATGTATACCTTTATAAACATTACACATCTACAATTTCTAATATCATGCTAGTCTGTCACACTTATACACCTATTACATATCACCATGCCAAACATGCATTATTAAGGCATATAAGCTTTAACTACGTCATATAACTCATTTAACTATGCATAGGTTTTTAAGAGAAAAATCTATTCAAATATTATATGTATTCATAATGCGCCTAACATGACATAAAACATGCTTACATATCATTCCCCTTCATTATTTACACCATTACACATAATATGCCCACTTTGCACAAAATTATACGTTATGTGCATTTTACATTCCATAAGTATTCTCATGTTTTCAAATACATTAATATATGTCAAATATACCAATTATCATTAATTTAAGCATTAACATACTCAATTATTACATTAAGTACTATAGGCTACAATTAGGCATACTAATGCACATATTGGCATCAATGACAATGTATGGTTTCTATATGATAGTTAAGCATTCATATCATTTAAAATACATTATTGTACATCTTACATGCCATATATCCTAGTTAATGCCAATAATTCCATGAAATGAGCATTTAATACATATTCACATAATTAGGCATATTATGTTAATTTGATGAACACACTTGAATTTGTATGAATTCTTTCAATTACATATACTAAGGATGTTGAAACATGACCTTGAAGCTCACCTACACCTTTAATATTTCTTTGTATCATTTTTTATTGCAAACTCTTAACATATTATAGGCAAAATCTTATAAAAAAACATAACAAGTCACATAAAAGCTCAGAATTAAAATCTAAGATAGTAAAAGTGCTCTTGGGCACCCATTGAACATGGGAAATATATTGTGTTTAGAAAAAATTACCCAAACTAGAGAAGCTCACTATTCATAGAACTATAAATCAGGCAATTTCCTTCAGTTTTCTTCAAAAATTTCACATATAACCATGTTTAAATGTGATAAAGGCTCATATCATCTAGTTAAATATGGAAAATAGAGGCTAAAATGCTTATCTAAAGAAAAAGAATGGAAGAGAAACCCTTATGTTGCCATCGATAATGAGAGAGGAGATGGAGAGGTGTTTTTATTTTTGTTTGACCAAAAATAATATGGATTATAACATTTTTATAACTTTTAGAAAATTCATTTTATTTATATTTTCCTCAAATATTCTCCCCTCTATTTAATTCGAATTAACCTCATTTAATCATAAAGAATTAAATTAATTTAGGCCCCACAATCTTCTAAAAATTAGAGCTAAAAATGAGAAAGATTGAATTAATATGCCACTTTTTATATTTCCCAATTTGAGTAAAAATACTTTCGGATCTTAAAAAATTCCAATTTTAGTGCCAATAGGCTAATTAGAATTTTTTAATATCAAGTCATACAAAATTTGTTATTTTTTTAGCAACTTTTTATTATTTTATGATTTAGGTAAAACTAGGTCACTATTCATGTGACACTGTCGTAAAATTTAACAGTCATTTTTAACCACCTAAATCACTTTTTTTTACTTCAAATTTCATTCAAAATTATGTTATTATTAATACTTTCATTATGTAAAATTAGTGTGACCCAGCCTCAGGAAATGCTATTAAGGTCCTCGATGTACTATTCATAACACCGAGATTTTTTAGGCATTACAATGTTCATACCTAAGAGTGTGGGGAACTTGGATTTACTATTGTCATAATTAAAAAGTCAAGGAAATCAAAGGTATTAATAGTCATATTAGGGGTATCTACTTTTTCCCTTGTTCAAATTATACACTGGCGAGTTAGCACTCTTACTTCGGTCTTCCAACTAGATTTAGCTCTAGCCTTCTAACTAGGTCCTACTTTATCTACATTATTCTCCTTTTAACTTCTAGTGAGTGTAAGTGAATAAGTTTAGAGTCTAGAAGAATCATTTATGTCTACCTCAATGGATAGTCTTTCTAGTTATGGCTTTTAGAGCAACACTTGCAATACTCTCTAAAAACTAATCTCCAACATATGCCTTTATGTCTCTGGCCACATGTATTATGCACTAGGAAAGCACTCCTAGCTATGAAGACTAGAGTACTAGTGACTAGCCTCTATTATGGTCCGAGTTTGTGTTACCTTAGCATGCTTAATCTCTGATTAAGAGCTAGTTTCTATGATGTTAAGGTACTAAGGTCACCTTTCCATCTCTTATTAGCTTTAGGTACTGAATTGGATCATCTCACAATAAAAGACCTCTCTCTCTAGAAGTATTCCTATCTACCTTATCTAGATCTAATGAATCAATGGCTCCCATCCCTTTTACATGGGCTAAATGGCTTCCATGAAAGATATGTGGTGCCAAACATTATTGTGATGCTAGTGGTGGAGGGGGAATAATAGTAGTTACAATCTACCTAGTACCAATACTACTTTTACTTGCACAAGTTATGCAAGCTACATAGGTTATGCTAAGGCTAGTTGTGTTGCATCACTAGGTGTAGCAGTTGTTGAGTTTACTTGGTCTTATATTGTAATAAATACATGGCCTTCTTCCTCCTTTACACTAACAGGTGACCTTTAATCACTTATCTCCATGTTATATCAAGAAACAATCATTATTCTCAAGTAATGCAGTGTTTATGTGATATATGTACATATATAAAGTTATGGCACTAATATGTAGCCTAGAAATGCCTAAATTAGGCTTCGATACCACAAAAATATGACAGCCCTAACCTGATCCAATTGCCGAAATTGAATGAGAGATGGCATATTATGACACCTTTTACCTAAACTTTTGCCAGCTCGAATAAAATATGACATGTTAACCAATTATGCCATTGGCTAATCACTTCCCTATGGTGTGCTTACATTATAATCTTTTGGGGCCCACATGTATCCTTAAGTTACATGGTATGGAAACTACTAATTAAAATTGTACTTCTATGTCTAATGAAATTTTAGTAGCATAACGGCTGCTCGTTGACTTTTCCTAAAATAAAACTACAAAAATAACACTTTTATAATAATTTACAACCTTAACTCTATCATCTAGGTCTTTCTAAGCCTCTAATCTCATTGTCATTACACAATCTATCATAAAACACAACTTAGACATACACGCGTTTCATAATCATATTATCATATCATAGTAAGCATATTTCATATGATAATTTTACATTATTAACATCTATTTATTTAGTTTATATACACAAGCTACATGTGTATATACTCATGCACTAGACCTATACCCTACATATACACATATGAGTGCCACTATCTATTTAAACATCAAATAAATGATATAAACTAATTACCGACATGAGGTTGTTTTAAGCCACATTGCATTGTTGTCTCTTGAGGCCCCTTTTGGTGCTAAACTTATCTATAACCTACAAATCAAGAAAGCACAATGAGAAAGTAATATGTTTTTGTGGTGTATTTGATAAAACTTGCACATGTTAACTTATTTATATATTTGTATCACAAGTATGCTTATAAGTTCACTTAAATCATTTACCCCTTTTATATATGTTCATTACTTATGTTTATTCCTTAATTTTTTTGTCTCACCAATTTCCTTACTCTTTCCTTGTTTGCATGCATCAGTAAGTTAATACAAGTTAACCTTTTACCATAAGTGTATATATGTTTTATTATATTGTGTTTGTGTTAATCTAAATAATTATCTTTTTGAAATTTAATTCTTTGTCTATAAATCTCACCAATTAGTTTATTTCCAGTCTACCTATATTCTTACCTACATACATTTATATACTGATGGATATTTGATTCATTCTTGCTTACCTAATAGCCTAGGTTAAGCTATGCCTCTATTAATTAAACTAGTTATGCCATTATTACAAAGTTATGTACTTTTCATTACGATTTGCTTCTAACTATCTATTTGTTAATTTTTCCTATAAATATTTGCCCTTTTATTTCATTATTTTATGTTCTTTATTTGATCATTCCCATACCTAGTGTTCACCAATTTATAGTGTCGTATCATATTTACACAATTTATGATTTAACCCATCGGATACTAACATGCAATCATGTAGTGGTCTATATTTTAGACCTTTGTGTTGGTACACTAGCTAGGCAATGAAACATTAATATATAGGGCTCCAATAGAATAAATAAATACTAACTCAAAGGTCTCAATCCTAAAAACAAAGGCCTTCTAACAATAAAGGTATCAAATATTGACCATATGGATATCCTAACCATATAAGTCCCAAATTCTTACCACATAAATCCCAAATCCTAACCACATAGGTTACCTAACCATAAAGTTCTCAAATCCTGACTATGAAGACCTTAATCTTGGCCATAAAGGTCTTCATAGGGTGACTTACAATGAGTAATTATACATTGAAATGTCCTTGCGGCTGCTATCTCTTAGTTGTCTAGTCAACCTATCTACTGAGCTATCTAGTATATATAGGCCATATGGGCCATTAAGCTCTCATTCCAATTGGTTATAGTTTAGTCAATTCATTAGTCGAACTTCGATCACTTTATAACGCCTTATCAATAATGTCATTAAACTTTACATGATGAGACCATTATGTACATTGTTACCTCAATTTGATATGGCACTTAGCTAGACTTATATTTTCACTTCCTTAACTCTAACAACATATTTATTTGCCCATTACATGCCAATTATGTTCATCATTATAACATCACACATTATGTCCCAATACAAAATTATACATACACGTTACATATCACACACATGTTTATATGTACATGCATATTATGTCTTATACATACATCATTTCATGACAACATAAGTGTACATTCCAACATAGATCATTACAATCCAATGTAAACCTATTATATAACAAATTAAGAAATTACCACTACGTCCCTACCTATTCCATATTAAGGTCATCAATTTTAATTCTTTTTATTTTATTCATTTTTCATTCTATTAATTTCATTGTCATTTTCTAAACCTTAATATCATAGTGACCAATTTAGGGTTACCCTAACCCTTAAATATGACTAAACTCTAAAATGCACCTATTATGGAAATTACACTTTCTAAGAAAATAGACATATATTTTATTGAATACACTTATATAGATGTGCTACATCATCTCGAGATCAATCTTACAATCTCTCTTTACCTCAATTCTTATGCTCTTACTTGTTCTTTATATTCCAAATGTATAAAGAAAAAATAAAAATTCATAGAATTTACACATCCGATTTCAAAACAAAAAGCTTAATCGTGATCTAGAGCACATCAAGTTACTATTAAAAATACTCAGCTTCTATAATAGGGCCTAGTTTAGTTTAGGGGTTTAAAACCCTAAACTTTTAAATCTCTATTTCTCCTTTAAAATCACTTGTTCTCAAAGAAAAAGGTTGGAATTAGGTTTTAAATGTTGAGAGTATTATTTTGCATATAATTTTCAATGGTTTTTGATGTGTTTTTTGGTGAGAAATATAAGAAGAAAGGGAAGAGAGAAAGCGTAAAAATAGAGGACGGTTTTTTTTAAAGAAATAAAGAGGAAGATGAGCTTATTTTCCTAGTCTTGAGTTATCCATAAACAACCGCCATTTATATTATGATGGTGAATGGTCCCAATCACACTATATAGTGATCGGATAGCCTAGATTAATCCTATATACATTTTAAACATAAAAAATGCAAAATAAATCCTAGAGGTCTCTAAAAATTATGCTTTTAGTGACAAAAAGTAATGATTTAATCAATTAAGGGAGCCCTAAAATTTTAGGCGCAAATTTTGAGAAGAACTATGTTAACTATTAACTCACGTAATTAAGAAATTTTGATTAAATATCAAATGACCTTAGCAAATTCCGATTCCTTCATCATTAGATTATTTAAAATTTTTAACCTTTAGAATATGATAATTTTAGGTTTGTCCAAGCACATCCTGGGCCATTCTAAACACGATGCAATCTAAGATCACTATTCACTATATATTAGCATAAAATGATTAATTAGTTCTGCTAAAAGTTCTAATTATTTCATTTTCATCATCATTTAGCCCATTAAAGTTTTAAGACTAGTACTCCTCTTTAGCTTCCTCATTTTGACCCGATTATTGAGGAAATAATATTCCCACCCCGAGAGGTATTATTCATAAAAATGAAAATTCTTGGGTGTTTCAATCCTTCCGCTTTTAAGGAATGTCATCCTCAAAATTTCCTAGTTAACACTAACACATATCATGCATTTATTACACCTTTTACATTACATTGTTCAATAAGAGATAATGCTTAAGCTATCTTATTAATTATTATTATCTACAATTGCATAATCAAGTTCTTGTACAATCCATTTACATAAAATGTCTCAAACAATATCAAGCTTATTCCTAGTTGTTAAAAGCCTTATCATTAAACTCTTAATATATTTCCTTCTATTTCTATTTTAGATTATGAATAGAATAAAA
>CANXYI012208290.1:0-12223 GCA_948208565.1 Hura crepitans | reverse complement strand
ACGTACATCCAACATGTCCTATAGTAAGTATATGGTCCATTTCTATACTTAATACATCCATATGGCATGATAATTACCATACAATTCTACATACTTCCTCATTAATGAACATTCACTATCATGTATCTAATATAGCATAATTTATGTTTAAAAACCAATTATGTGCATTATAACATAGCACACACATACACTAGCATACAACATAGCCATTTGGCCGTAAGGACTTTGGCACACTAAAAGGGCAATTTTAATCACACAACACCATATATAACTTAATTCTATGTCAATCAACATTTATCCACATCCTAAGCATGCATAAATAAACATATACACCATTAAACCCCAAATAGGGCCATTTAGCCATAATAGCAACATCACCCATACATGCATTTTTCCATCATGCCATACACATTCAAAGTATCATATAAGCATATTTAAACATCCTATATACTAATTAACATATTTAACTCATAATTACTCATTATTTGGCATTAACTATATAATTCCATAAACATACATATTATGGAAATTTAGGGCATTATTAAATTTGCAAGTTTTAACTCGATTTCACATACCAAAATATCATAATGCAACCCAGAGGATTGCCTAAACCTTTATTTTTCCTTTGTCACAAGCTTTATCAATTTTCTTAACTACCCATTACAGATTCAATTTGTAAAAATTCAAAATAAATCATATAGGCAACAAAAATTAAAAATGACCACATATATCAACTCTTGGGCATTTTAAAAACATGGGAAAAAATATCAGGTTTTGAAAATTCGTACTCAAACCAAAAGAGGGTACTATTCATCGAGATAAAAATCAGGCAAAATCTTTCGATTTTCTTCAAAATTCTCACTTCTAATATGCTCTAAAGGTAGTGGAGGCACCAAATATAATTTTAATTGGAACAAACTGAGCTTAATTTAAAGAAACAAGAAGTGAAAATGGTGGAAAAGGGGAAGGAAGCCATCAGTTTTAAAGAGAGGAGAGGAGGGGGGAGTTTTGTGATGGTGTTAACGAAAATAAGTTAGTTTAGCCCTATTTATAATTTTTTGGAAATTAATTATTTTTATTTACCATTTTCACCTTTTTCCTTCTCTTTTAATCTCAATTAGACACTTAAAAATTCACTTAATTTAGGCCCCACAACCCTCTAAAAATCAAAGCTTAAAAAATAAGAAAAACCAAATGAGAAATTGCCACTTTTATGTTATCCAATATTTAAATAAAATACTTCCTAACCTCTAAAAATTTCAATTCTAGTGCCAACAAGCTAATTAGAAATTTTGAGTATCAGGTCATATAAATCCCAAAATTTTCTAAGCAACTTTTAGAATATTTTATAGTTTAGCTTTGCCTTGATTACTATTCACGTGACACTGCCGTAAAAACTTTCTTAGCATTTTTAACCAACCAAATAACTTTTGATTGATTTCAAACTTTGCCAAAATTATTTTATGATTAATTCTTTCATCTAGTGGCTTTAATGTATCCCAAGTCTCAGGAATACGATTCATCCCAAAAAAGTACTATTCATAAAAGTTAAGATTATCAAGTTGATACAAGGATAGTGTCCCGGTACAGCCATCGCGCTGCCAAAATTTTGACACTAAGATTCCCAAAACTATTTTAAAAGTTAAAAGAAAATTTTGATTTAAGTAAGATTTCAAAAGTTTTATCAGGTCAATATAGAGATAGTGTCCCAGTACAACCATTATGCTGCCAGATTTTTGACACTAGGATTCCCAAATTTGTTTTAAAACTTAAAAGCAAAATTTCATTTAAGTAAGATTTCAAAAGTTTAATATATAATCAAATGATTTCAAAAAGGTTTTAAATTATTTTGGTTTTGTATAAAGTAAGTTCAGATATCAGTATATGTGTCACTTCTTATTCGAGTCCGAGGAATAGAGTGGGTAAAGGGTGTCACAAAAGCCCAAATTTGATCATGCCTTATATACTCTTAAAGTGTTGGATTTTTAGTAGAAAAATTAAAAATTTAGGGAAAACTAGCAAAGATAATGGACCTAGATAATTTAAAGTACATCGTAAATAATAAACCTGGTAGCGTTTTGTGATTTACCATAAAGAATGATAGCAAATTCCTTCTATGAGCTCTTTTCACCAGGTTTTCGCAAACTACAATGATCATCTTTTAGCAACACCTCTAAGGTAACCCACACAAGAAGTTTTTAAAGGAATAAAACTTGAAAATCCGAGTTCTAGTAGGATTTTCAAGCAGATGAAGGAATAAGAAGAAATTCGTATGTTTCAAATTGTTCTATGCAGTAATTTCTGCTATAGAAAATGTGTATACGGTGGCTGTAGCTATAAAGATCATTTATACTTTAAATAAACCCTTTTTAGGTCAGATTTTGACACTCAAAATCTGCCCTAAGTTGGGCTAAAATGGATCTATACATTAGGCCCTATTCTGTCCTATGTGCATAAGCTTTTTAATGGGCTTTTATGCAATTTACTTTGGCCCCCACTTTTGTTAATCCTATATAGCACTTTTAGGCTCCATTTTGGATTAATAATTACTCTGAATTAAAGCCTTTCAAACATGCCATAAAAAATCCAATACAAGAATAATTAAATTTGGACTTTATAAGGCCCAAGTCAAAAAATCTTAATTTTTGGACTACAAATCAGCAAGTAGGCATCTAAGCCCATTTGTATATTTTTTTTCTTCTTAATTCATCTTCTAATGATATTTAATATCATTATAACATTCTATCTCATTAAACTTTCCTCAAACTTTTTATATGTGTTTAACCCTACGGGTTTCTAGAAAAGTTTGGCAGTACACAATGAAATAGAGTCTCAATCCAACTAGGACTCCATAGATTAAATCTTATTGAATCAATATCAATTCACTAATTGATATACCACTTGTATACAAGTTAAGAGATGTATCTAGCCATGCATCATGACTACCCAAGTGTTGAAAATTCAAGTGGTTTGACCTAACCCTTTTATATGTAGTTGTGATGCAATGAACCCTTTTCACCATCTTTTACCTCATCTAGTTTTGAGTATGGACTTATGTTAACTCATAGCTTAACTAAATATGTCTAATTAAGACTGGACATATTGTTATGATAATTTCACCTTTATTCCCAAAATGCCCTTAGTGAATCCCATTCACTCATGGCACTTGGCTTTGGCTAGAGATTATTGAATATAGATTACTCATAAAAACTATGAGATAAACTCCCTATTATAATATGGGGGTGGTGAATCGTTTATTGATCATTATCCTATCTTCTAATATGTTATGGCATAACTAAGAACCTCACTATATACACTTCTTGTTTGAAGTAAAAGCTTTGGAATCAAAGCATGTCATTCCATATTTAAGATAGTTAGTGATCTCAAGTCTAAGGATACTTGCACCACTTACATGATGAGGTACTTTCACTAACATAGATTAAGTATCCATATAAAGATCTCATAGTGGGTCCTCGATGTAGTTACTTCCTTAGTAAGCATCCACATGTTAACTCCAAGCATCTCTATGCTTACAGCTTGTGAGAACTACTACTTAATCCAATCAAGAAGTATCACATGTGCTAATATATCCATATTAAGAATGTCCCATCTTATTAATACTATAATCAAGAATATTTATGTATATCACATTTTCATGCAATAAGAATCTCACATCATGAACATTTCATGATTTCCTCTGCACTATGATCACATACTAGAGACTTTATAATAGGGTTTAAGACATCACAAATAATTATAAGTAATACATAAAAGTGCCATGATATAATGAGGAATGCCTAATTTTATTAATTCACAAGGTTTAAATACATGAATACTACCTTATTACATGAGCTCTAGGGCATACTTCTAATAATCTCCCACTTGCACTAGAGCCAATCAGCTATGTACTTAATTCCCATTGAATTTATAAGTAGATCAAACTTTCCTTATAATAGTGCCTTTGTTAGAGGATTAGTTGTGTTTTGATATATGACCCTTTATATTATCTCATCCTATCTATCAGTGATCTCTCAAAATAGATGGTAACATTAAAGAACATATTTGGACCATTAATGAGACTATGGTTCATGAGCTTATGCAATAGCCCTATTGTTATGGTTCACAAGCTTATGCAATAGCCTTATTATTGTCACAATACAAAGGTATTAGATTAACAAAGCTAAAAACCACTCCAAGTTAAGTAATAAGCTTCTTAATCCAATCCAGTTCCTTAAATGTATCAGAAGCTGTTATATATTAAAATTTGGTGGTAGAATCTACATTTGTATCCTATTTAGAACTCTTTCAAATAACTACTCCTCCATACCTAATTTATATGTATCCAAATTGAGATTTATAGTCATCCTTATCAGATTGAAAACTAGCACCTGTATACCCATTAACCTATAGATCTCATTCTCTATAAACTAAGATTAGATTTTTGTCCTTCTCATGTACTTAAGGACATTATTGATAGACACCTAATATTCCTCTACATAATTAGATTAGAATATGCTCATGATGCTTAGAGTAAATACTACACTAGGTCTTACATATAACAATGCATACATGATAGATCCTATAGTTGAAGCATATGGGATCCTACTTATACACTCTTTCCTTTTATGTCTTAGGAGATATAGATTTAGAAAGGTATTTCCCATGCAACATAGGAATATAACCTTTCTTGGAGAGATCTATGCTAAACCTCTTTAGCATCTTATTTGGGTATGTAGACTATAAAACATCAAGCAACCTTCTAGATCTATCTCTATAGATCCTAATTCCTAAGATATAGGTTGCTTCTGTAAGGTTTTTCATGGAAAACTATATATTCAGCCAAATTTTGACTGATTGGAGGATAGAGACATAATTTCCTATTAGTAGTATGTCAACTACATATAACACAAAAAAAAATGACTACACTTCCACTAACCTTCTTGTAAACATATGGTCTATCCATGTTTTGTGAGAAAGTAAACTATTTAATTGTCTCATCAAAATGAATGTTCTAGCTCTTGGATGCTTGCTTCAATCCAAAAATGGATCTTTGATACTTGCAGTCTTGATTGCCATTTTTATATGAAAAACCTTTCGGTTGTGTCATATACACTTCCTCCGATAATTTTCCATTAAGGAAAGTTGTCTTTACATCTATTTGCTAGATCTTCTAATGATAATAAGAATCAATATCAAGCAAAATCCAAATAAATTTAAGCATTACAACTAGAGAAAAGGTTTCATCAAAGTTAATTAATTGTCTTGATGATAAGCTTTTGCTACCAATCGAGCTTGGTAGGTATCACATTGCCCTCCATGTCAATTTTCTCCTTGAAGATCCATTTACACTAAATGGGTTTTATCCCTTCATATGGACAAACTAAGGTCTATATCTAGTTATCATTCATGCAATCCATTTTCATGGCCTTAAGCCATGAGTCTAATTCTAAACTATTCAAAATCTTCTCATAACTAGTGGGCTCATTGTCCTTTTGTGACACCCCTTACCCATTCCATACATTGGGACACAACCGATATCCAAACTACTCTAGATGAAAACCCATAAAAGATTTTAAAACATTTCTTCTAACTAAAACATATTTTACTTGTTTAGTGTGATGAAAACATGGATTATAAAAAAACCATTTTTAGGTATATTATTAAGGTCCCGATGTTAAAAATTCAGTAACATAACAGTTGTACTAGGACACTATCCCAAATAGTAACCTATCTAACCTATCAAAATAAACAATTCTATAAATTCTCATTTTATTCCAACCACTTCTTAGTCTATCTAACCCTTCAGGACTCATCACAAGGCAGCATTCCATAACACAACTCAAGGCATGCAATCTCATAAAAACTTTTAAAAAAGATGAAGTGAATAATTGGTTTAATAAGTTTTACAAATCATAATTGCTAATTTTATATTAGGCCTAATCCTTTATTATACATAAGAGTGTTATCTTACTAATTATATCACCAAAAATTATACAAAATAAATCAAAATACCCCAAAAGGTAGCTTTTTTATCTCTTGTGGTATTGAGGCTTTAACTCTACTATGTGTTCTTTTAACCTACACATTGCAAAACCAAACATGATGCACTAAGCTTTCACTTAGTGGTGAATCCAACATAAATATGTTTTATGTGATGCAGTAATACATTACACACAAAATTTACATTTTTATGATAATGGAAATAAAATAAAAACATATATTGCAATAACATCAACACAACTTAATAATTACCTCTTACATGCAATTTTGATCTTAGTTTAACATTTCACAATAACTAGCATAACAAAATTTAGAAAAGAGAATTTTAATGCATATGATGGAAAATTTTAACCTTTATAGATTTTTAATAAGAATTACGTGCCCATACCTATAAGAAAACAACCAAACTAGATAATGGGATGACATAATGCCCGAAGGCCCAAGATATATTTAGCTAAAGGCACTTAAAATAATTGCACTCAAAGGCACCCAAGATAGTTACACCTAAAGGTGCCCAAGATAATTGCACCTGAAGGCGCCTAAGGTAAATGCACCTGAAGGTACCTAGTAGCTGCTCTATATTCCCTTGTTAATTGATTAACTTATCCAACCTAGGTTATTTGAAAGCATAGACATTTTTAATTATTATTCATTATACGATCAAATCATTTATGCATATTTTACACATTTATCATAATTACTTATATAATCTAGGATCACTCATATTTTGCTTATATGCTTGTCTTATACATCTATATGTGTTGCTTATGGAATTCATAACCTATCTAAGAGGTTATAGATGGATGCATAGGAACAAAAAAGAAGTTTGTATGAACTAAGTGATATGTGTGTTGTCTCTTAACTTTCTCTAAATAAAGGAATATATGGAGCTATCCATTTGACTATTTAGTGAGTGAATAATGCATTTCATAAGAATATAGTGCTACATGTATTTATGCTTAATTTCTTCTAATTCTTTTAGGTGAATGAATGATAAATGTATCTTTTTCCTAAAATGAATGTATGACTTAAATCTATTCTTTCCTAAAATGGTGAGTGAGTAAATCTATTTTTCTCTAAATGGATGTATAAGCAATTAGGTGTTTAAATACATGAGCTAGTGCAGGGTTTGTTATTGAGATCACTCTCCTCTTAAACTTATCATAAGAAAACTCAAGTTAAAGGTTTAGAGTGATAGGCTAGTTTAGGATAATAAGATGTATCATGAAGAAATAGGTCAAATTGGGGTAATGAAAAAGTTTAAGGAATGAAGGGAATGTGTAAAGATGTGGGTTGAGTTCAAGTCATGTGAAGGCTAAGGAATGAAGCGAATATGTAAAGAAGTAGATTTAGTTAAATGAGTAAGTGAAAAGATCAAAGGTTTGTGCAAAATGTCAATTTGTTGAGGAGAACATTTAAACATGTGTGAAGAATTAGTGATTAAGAGCATGAAAATATATGTGATTGCTTAGTATGCTACTCTAGTTATTAGTTGGTTTAAAGATTTTCCAACTAAATATTTTTCTCTAGACTTTTAATTTTTCTTAGACTGCCATTTTTAGGTTTTCAATCTAGTGATGTATGCTAAAATTTTTACCTAGGTTGGCCTTTGCAAGTTTTTAACATAGCAAGTTTTTTTTTTAATTCAACTTATCCACATTTTCATGCTTAGGATCTGATCTTGCAGTTAGACATGGCTTGAAGTTCATTATGTTGGATCTAAACTTTTATTCTCTAGAATGGCTAGATATGTTTTGAAGCTCATAGAATGATATGAAATGTATAAAGATCTTTAGGAGGACAATGTTATGGCTTTGAAGCACATATTGTTTAGAGCCTAAAGGTGTTTCTCTAATTGTGTAAGTGCTTACTTCGTACCCCTAGTGCCTTGAATATTTGTACTTCAGCTATTTGTTGAATGTCATCCTTTTAACCTTTCCAAGTATTGTATTAATGATATCTCTATTATTAGCAAGTCTAAAGATTTCCTGATTAAATATTTTCTCTCAAGTTTTCCTAACTTTTATCTAAGCTCATGCTCTTGGTTGATTGGTCTAACGGGAATTATTTTAGATCAGAAAAGAAATTTTTGTTAATAAGGGCAATCATAGTTGAAAAATGAGAATGATTAGTTATTTGAGGCTTAAGATGAATCTTTTTATTCTTGTGGGCCTTCTTTGGTGAAAATGGCCCCCGTGAATTTTGAAGGAAATATTTTTCTTTTTGGCCTACTGAACTTAGACTTTTTAGTGAAAGGGAACTAGAAGAAAGTTTAAGTTATTTGAAATAACTCTCATAAGTTTTCAAGATTAAAGATATTAGATTGCACAAAGCTTCACTGTTAAATAATTTAGAGACTGTTGAACTTAGACCTCTCTTAAGATTTGAAGAAAAGCATTCATTTAGGTTTAATTGCCCATAATTTTATTATTTTCATTTTTTATCTCATCTCACATTTAGGAAAAATTTCTTATACCTTACAAAGAAATATCAAGTCTTAAGCTTTAGAATTGCATACAATAGTGGTGGGCCATTCTTTTGAAAATCATAAACTGATTATGATACATATGGATTAAGCTGATTATTTTTTTCATTTCTTTTTTTTTTTTGTTTTTTGAAATCTCTAAACTATCTTTCAAAAGTACCATGCTATGTAACTATTGAGGTGAACAAAGACACTCATGTAAAGTAAAAACAACATTTTATTAGATCTTAATTGTTCCAACATAAGGAAAAATAATTAAAAAAAAGAAAACAAAGACAATTTATTCTATCTTTATTGAATCCTTCGATATCCTTGACTGGTACAATCCTGTAATTGGTTATTATTTGGCCTATAGGGTGGTAGACCAAAAGTTAATAAGAGAGAACCTTACTTTTCAAAGAATTGAGGAATGGTAATGAAGTCTATTAATGGGTAATTTTTAGGATTAGGTATTACACAATGATCTATGAGCTCTTGGATAGCTTAATGGAAGGTTTACAATTATTATTTAAATGGCTGATCCTTTATTGATAAGCACAGTACAAGTTATGGCATTGGTTAGGTGGAAGTGGTGAGGATTAATGCTCAGGTATTAAGGGTCGAAGGAGGTTTTTCTCTTCTATTCATTGATCACTATTGATAAAGATTTATTCAAACGGGTAAATCTATAGGGAATCTTTTTGGGCTCAGTTCTTTAGTCATTGTGTTGCCCTCTTGATAAGTTTATGTCTATTGGGTCCTTCTGAGCACCTTGTTGTTAGGCTATTAGTCCAAACTTCTCTTGAATCTTTTCTTCTACAAATGTTATAATCCTTCATTCCAGTGCTACCATTGCTTTATTCATCATGCTTCTAGTCCCAAGTTCACTTTTGCCTCTAATTTCAAGGTTGGTTACCATTTTATTAGTGAAGAGTGTTAAATGAAAGAAGAGGATGAGTCTTTTCCTTTAATAAGCCTGAGCAAAGGATAATCCCTATAGTTAGTATGATACATAGTTATTATTTTTTGTAGAATGTGATATGATATATATTTCAAGCACTATAATGCTATGCATACTTAATTGATAGGGATAATCTCAACTATGCATATTGTATCCTAGGTATGATGTAGGGATAATATTGATATGCACATATTGTATATGAATTTTATAATGAAAATGCATATGGATATGGATAAGGTTTTCATGCCAAATGAATGAATACATGTAATACCTATACTAGGTAAGATGATGCTGGGTGAATAATGGATGATGCGTGGTAATGCCTAGGTATAGTCTGCCAGGTGTATGCATGAGATCTAACTTCTATGATGTAAATGCATGGTTATAGTATGGATAAATGATGCCTACTTAAGCTTAGGTAGTATGAAAAAATGCATGAAGTCGTAAGATGGTATATGACGCATGTCACAATTCTAAGGGCTTATTTGTGCGAGTTCAACTAGGAGTTAGTATAACATTTATATGTACATGTGTGGTTAAAATACTATGTATGCTTTGGGTAATGCATAGATATGTATAAAGTAAGGATAGTCTTAGCTATGTGTATTTGGGTACGTATGATGCCTAATGTTGTGCATGATTCTTGATGATGCATGATTTCTAGTATTGCTTATTAATCATCAATAAATTTTTAGGAGAGGACTTAAATAGAAGTTGATTTACTTAGCAAAAATATGATCAATGAGACTAAAGATTAAATGTATCTATACAAACATTCGAATGTAAATTCTTTAGAAAAATATAAGTAATTAAAAAATTACAAAAGCTCAAATTATGAAATGAGATTAATTGATGAGGCTTTGATTTTTTGGATAAGGTATTTATTTAGAACGAATGAAATCCTAAATCGCATGATAAAGAGTTGTGTACTTGTCTGTGAGATAGTCTATCACTTAATGATAAGCACAATATATATAGATTCGGAAGGGGTGGATCAATATGAGGCTTAGGGTTTAATGGTAGAAGTTTTCCTTCCTTGCTAAGCTTGTTTAAGCACCAAGATAAAGCTTTGCCTAATTTGGAGATATGGCGAGTCCTAACCTTGTTGACATTTGTGACTAGGCCCAAATTATTATTTTGGTAGGTAGCTTCCCTATTCTTCTTCAATCATTTATTTTGAAATGCTATTTAAATTCAATAGCTAAGTCTTTGAGTCGATCCCAGGTGGAAATGCCTTTAGCACACGGCATAGCATTCATGTAACTATTATAATTTTTTATGAAAATCTTAATTTGGTCTTTGTTATTGAGCTTGTCTCTCATTTTAAATACTTTGGCACTCAATCATTCTAAGTATTATGAAGAGGATTCATTAGGTTTTTGGTGTATTAATTCCACATCTATAAGGGTTACCTCGATGGTTGAATTATTTGATTATTGGTTGTTAAATGCACAAGCTAAATCTTTCTAGTTCATTTTTACCTTCTTTTTCGAGCTATTGTACTAATCTAGGGCTTGCCTAGTTACAGACATACTAAACAAGCTTACTATTTATCGTTCCGATAAATGGGTTGACCTTATCGCTATTGCATACTGCTTCAAATGATTTATCGGGTTAGAAGTTCCATCTAACTTGCTGAGATTTGGAATTTTGAGCTTGTGTGTCATGCTGGAATTAGGCTTTAGGCTAATGTCTTCTAGGTTGATACCTTTACCCTTAAACACTAAATGACTTATGGCTTTCAATTTTTCATTAAGCTCTTTGATAGGATCTTTCTTATTATACTTGGTGGTGGAACCCTATTATAGTCAATCTTAACAAGTAATATCTCTTCATTAAAAACATGGTTGTCTTCTTCATCAGTCATTTCTTTCTCACCATTGTCAGTAGTAGAAGGTTGGTCTTTATCTCCCTGAGCATACATACTTGATAGTGTATTAGTCATGACAACCTTCACTCTTTTCTTTATATCTTAAAAGATCTCAGTTAGCATGGCTTTTGTTACTACTTCATCTCTTAACATGATTGCTTCTTTTGGTAGGTTGAAGATAGATCAATGGTGGCTACAAAACAAAGGGTTAGTCATGATGCATGAGTTATCTAAGATGGTGCATAATGTGTAGTGTATTTATTCCTAACATGCTTTATGTGTGATGTTATATATTTATGGGATGTCTATATAGATATAAGTGAGGTTACAAGAATCCAATAAGAAAGCATGATTAAGAAGCCCATGGAAATGAGTGATGCAATATTATTTAGTGTGGCTTGTGCTAGTGTGGAGTGTACTTAAATTTAGATGAAGGGTATTACGTAGGTTTATAAAAGCTTATGTTATAAATGAGATACATATAGTACATTTATATAAGGTGTGTGCTTTTATAAAAATGAGAATGTCATGTATATGTATGTAAATGTAAATAGAATTCATATTAAGTGTACAAGGACAAAAACAAGCAATAAGCCTTCCAATCTTATTACTTATACACATGTGGCCTTAGTAATCATTTCTATGTAGGCTTACCTAAGCATCTATAGGGGACACATAGGTTTAATTATGGGACTAATTAAGCATAATGGCCTCTCATATTTAAAGTGTGTTCAATAATAATAGCCTATAACAATTAAGTCATGTTTAGAGTGAAATTAGGTTAGGTCTATTCTAGATAAAAGACACAATAGGTTTAGCCCCACTTCAAATAAGGTTAAATATAATAGGCTCACATAGCAATCATAAAGTAATCATAAACACTTAGGATCATACAACCTTGGATAAGGTGCTAAGTTTAACTATATAG
>CANXYI012208250.1:0-10624 GCA_948208565.1 Hura crepitans | reverse complement strand
ACTCGGGTGTAAACCCAGTCTCAATCACTCCATACTGGATGGCACCAGTTGAGTTAAAAGAATTAAAGACATATTTGCAAGAATTGCTAGATAAGGGTTTCATTAGGCCCAGTGTATCCCTATGAGGAGCTCCAGTGCTCTTTATGAAGAAAAAGGACAAATCTCTCAGATTATGCATTGATTATAGGCAGTTGAATCGGGTAACAGTCAAGAATAAGTATCCACTGCCTAGAATCGATGATCTTTTTGATCAGTTGAGAGGTGTCAGTTTCTTTTCAAAGATTGATTTGAGATTAGGATACCATCAACTGTGAGTTAAGGAGAGTGACATTCTGAACACTACTTTCAAAACCCGAAATGGGCATTATGAGTTCTTAGTGCTGCCATTTGGGCTCACTAATGCCCTTGCAGCTTTCATGGACTTAATGAACTGGGTGTTCAAGTAGTACTTAGATTAGTTTGTGGTGGTATTTATTAATGATATCATGGTGTATTCTAGAACACCAAAAGAACATTAACAACACCTTTGGATTGTGTTACAGATACTACGAGAGAAATAGTTATATGCTAAGTTTAGCAAGTGTCAATTCTGGCTTGGAGAAGTGGCATTCTTAGGCCACATTACATCAACTGAGGATATTAGAGTGGACCCGAGCAAGGTCAAAGTGGTGTTAGAGTGGAACCCACCTAGGAATATGACTAAAATTCGGAGTTTTTTGGGATTAACAAGATATTATAGGAGGTTTGTGAAAGGGTTCTCCATGATAAAATCTCCATTAACACGATAGATCTATAAAGATGTGAAATTTGAATGGGATGACAAGTGTCAAACTAGTTTTGACAAGCTAAAGAAAATATTGATAGAAGCTTCTATCCTGACACAACCAGAACAAAGTAAGGAGTTCGTGATTTATAGTGCCACTTCGCATAATGGACTTGGTTGTGTGTTGATGTAGGAAGTGAAGGTGATTGCATATGCTTCCCGACAATTGAAACTGCATAAGAGAAATTACCTGACGTATGAATTAGAGTTGGTAGCAATTGTTTTTGCACTGAAGGTGTAGAGGCATTACTTATATGGAGAGAAATGTTACATCTACACAAACCATAAAAAGCTTGAAGTACTTACCTACATAGAAAGAATTGAATCTGAGGCAGTAGAGGTGGATAGAGTTGATCAAGGATTACGATTGCCTAATTGACTATCATACTGGTAAAACAAATGTAGTCACTGATCCACTGAGTTAGAAAATGATTGCTACGTTGAGATCTATGCATGCTAGAGTGGAGTGTACATCGGATGGTGCAGTATCGGCTGAGTTGAAAATTAAAGTGGACTTTAGACAGCAAGTGAAGGAAGCGTAGGTGAAAGATACTCATTTGGTACAGAAGATAGACAAGATAAAAGAGGGGAAGGCTATAGGTTTTGAGATAGCAAAAGATGGAAGTTTATACTATCAAGGTAGGCTGTGTGTACCTGATACTGATCATTTGAGGTTATAGATATTAAAGGAAGCTCATAAAGCACCTTATTCGATGCACTCAAACAACACAAAAATATATTTGGGATTGAAATCTCAATATTGGTGGCCAAGGTTGAAGCAAGAGGATACGAAATATGTAGCACGATGTCTGACATGTCAGTAAGTGAAAGCGAAGCACTAGGTTTTTTCTGGATTGCTACACCCTATTGCAATTCCAGAATGGAAATAGGAGAAAGTTACTATGGACTTCATAATGGGACTGCTAATGATAAGGAACTGGTGTGATGCTATTTGGGTGGTTATGGATAAATTGACCAAGATGACACATTTCATACATGTAAGGATGGATTATTCACTAGAGAAGTTAGTGAAGCTGTACATTGATGAGATTGTGAGATTGCATGGAGTACCGATAACGATTATATCAGATCATGATTCGAGGTTCACATCTCGATTCTGGAAGAAATTACATGAAGCCTTGGGTACACGACTAACATATAGCATGGTGTTTCATCCGCAGACAGATGGGCAATTGGAAAGAGTCATACAGGTGTTAGAGGATATGCTACGGAGCTATGCTATTGAATTTAAAGGTGGTTAGGATCAATACCTAGTCTTGGCAGAATTTGCTTATAACAACAGTCATGAAGCTAGCTTAGGCATGGAATCATATGAAGCATTGTATGGTGGCCGATGCAGGACACCATTATGTTAGAGTGAAGTAGGTGAAAGTAGGATCGTTGGATCAAATTTAGTAAAAGATGCTGAAGAAAAGGTCAAGTTGATAAAAGAGAGATTAAAAGCAACCACTAATAGATAGAAATCTTATGTTGATTTGAGGAGAAGGGATGTTGAGTATGAAGTGGGAGATTGGGTATTTCTAAAAGTGTCACCTTGAAAGAAGATCTTATGGTTTGGCAAGAAGGGCAAGCTTAACCCCAAGTTCATCGGGCCGTACGAGATCACAGAACGAGTGGGCTCGTTGGCGTATAGACTTGCATTGTCACCTGAGTTATGACAAATACATGATATCTTTCATGTGTCTATGCTGAGAAGATATCGATAGGACTCGAATCAAGTGATAACGGTTAAGGATACGAGTGCAACCTGATCTGACATATGAAGAGGAACCAGTGGAGATTTTAGCCACAAAGATGAAGCAATTGAGGAACAAGGAGATCCCATTAGTGAATGTGCTTTGGAGGCACCACAACATGACAGAGGCCACGTAGGGGAGTGAAGAGCAAATGCAGAGACAATACCATCAATTATTTTGTTCAGGTAATTTCGAGGATGAAATTACTTAAGAGGGGAAGTATTGTAACACCCAAAAGTCAAAGTCTTGTGAACAGTATCGAACGGACCCGAATGATGTTCCTCATGGTGTGAGTTGTCGTTCTGAGTCCGATGACTGGCATATTGGTCATAAAACTTTGATAGGCCTAAAACTAAGGAAAATGAATGAATTAAAAATTTTAGTAGAATCAAAAATTTATATTAGGTCATAAACTAATATTTTCGGAGATAAAAAGATTTTGGATCAGGACAGCCCTGAGACCGAAAATGTGTTCAGATGGTCTCAAAAATTCCATACCCTGAACCTCAAAAATTCCACTGAGAATGATGGTGGAAGAATTGGAATTTTCTAAGGTAAATTGGTATTTTTATGAATTTTTTATTCTAACTACGAATAGTGCCAAAAAATCAATAGAGGAATTTTAAGTTGAAATTTTTCATAGACCTTATTATCATTAAATTAGGAATTTTAAAACTAGAATGAGAATTTTTGGAGCACTAGAGAATGTTTTACGAATTTTCGAAGTTTAAACTCTATTTATGATGAATAGCGACTTTTTGCTCTCGAAGGAATTTTGAGCTGAAATTTTACATGGGCCTTAGTATTAGTAATTGAGAATTTTTACAAGTAAAATGGGAATATTTGGACTTATAAATAAAATTTTTTGAATTTTCTAAGGAAAAAGTGACATAATTGGTGCATGATGGATTTAGGCCTTAATTAGGCCAAATAAATGGATCAAGCCCAGCCCACATCAACCATTAAAAACTATAGAAATAGGCCAAAGGAGCAAAAAACTTCTTCTTCCTCCTCATTCCTTCTTGGTCGAAACCATAGGAAGCCATTTTCTCTCATTTTCAAGCTTTCTCTCTCTAACATACACACCATAATTCCCTTCAAAATTGATTTAAAATAAATGTCCATCACTTCAAAACTTCATTTCCACAAAGAATTTCAAGAAAAGAGGGTTAATTGGTGAAATTCGCTACTTGAGTGAATAGTAATCCAAGTAAGTAAAAATGCTCAAAATTCAATTTTTATTTTTAGTATAGTTAGATAAGAGTATTTTAAGAATAGGTATGGTGTTAGAATTTTACTTCGAGCTATAGGTGATTTTATAGGATTTTTTCAAAGTAGAATTCTATTATGTTATGTGGAGAAAGTGCATGGGTGAGGGAGCAATCCAAAGCAAGATCAAGTGTGGTGAACAAGAGTGGAAAATCACACTCGGTAAGTGGAATAACATATTTTTATTATGTCTTTCATGTGCATGAAAATTTACGTTATAATACTTGCTTGGAATTGACAAAGTTTGCATGTAGTTTGGGTATAATGTTAATATATGCATGTAAGTTGGATTAAATTAATGTGAATTGTGTAATAATTTGGTAAGAAATGATGTAAGTGTGTGTTGGTGCATGTGTGGTCGAATGGTGGCCTAATTACTATATAAATCAAGAGTTGAATGAAATGCATATATGAGGTGTGGAAATGGCATGTGGGGAATGCCTAAAACATGTGAAAATGGACCTAAGAACTTTAGCATAATGTGTCCAAAATTTAGACTTAGTTAGAGGTGAGAATTTAAGTAAGTTGATACATATCATATTAAGGGCATAAAGTGAGAATAATGTATTAAAATAGCATTAGGAAAGAGGTTTAAATGAGAGGACAAATGAGATGCCTAAAAATGAAAAATGACCAAATGAATAATGTCAGTTGCAAAAACTGACCAAATGAATAGTGATTTTGCGGTTGTGGCAAAATCGTAATTTAACATGAGGAATTGACTCATAATGGAATGTTAAAGATAAAATAGTACTAAATGTAATGTAAATTAGGTAGTGGCCCATTAGTTAGATGCCCACTAGATGGGTTGACTGATCAACTAGGGATAGAGTAGCTGCTTAGTGGTCGACTGGGCCACTGCCGTGTGTTGGTATTTTTGAGGTTGTGCGATGCTTCGACATCCTATTTGTTATGATTTGTGGGTATTGGGAGTGTCTATAGATAGGTCCTTGATATCCACCTTTGTGTATTACTTTGCAGATATTGGGAGGTCTAGGTACTGATCCCTACTATCTATTAGACAAGTATTAGGAGGTCTACGAACTGATCCCTACTATCTGTCAATCCGGTATTGGGAGGTCTATAGACTGATCCCTGCTATTGGGCGTGGTAGGTACAGCTACTTAGGTCCTAAAAGTGGGCCATTGTATAGGATAGTCCCGCTCTCTAGTGTCTTTAAGTGTTGTCTATTTATAGGCCTATAAATAGAGAAAATTGATAGTAATAATTAATCCATGATTTGAATAAGATAATAATTAGATTTAGCAACTTAGGATGACTTGATGGTGTGCAGAAGCTTGCATGATTTCTTGTTGCATGAGACATGACATAATTATGTTAATCCACCACTGAGTCTAGTACTCAGCATATCGGTGTTTCGATGCGCAGGTCATGAGCGAGGTACAGGTCAGCATCAGAAGTTAGGCATCAGCATCAGTGCAGCTACCCTTGTGTCTTTTTGGTATATTACTTTCCTATTGTATTACATATATATAGTGTACTGCATTCATGTATATATGTGGGTTAGAGTGAGCAGTAAGAATATGTGTATAAAGGATGTGAATTCAGTATGTATATATAGTGTTATGCAGTGAATAGTATTTTTTTCTTAGTATGCTTCTGTGTGCTAATAGTTCTATGACCCTATGTGTTATCAATGGGATAATATTGTGTTGTTGAATGATTTTGGAGGACTAGAGGGTTCAGGGGAGGAATAAGGAGGGTTGCGAACATAGAAGTGCATTTTTTTTGCAAGTTTAAGTTGGTTAGGAATCGGGGGCAGTCGGTATGCTGCCCAAATTTTTTGAATTGTCTGGTAGTGACTGATGCCATTTTTAATGCACTAAAATAAGATGTATTTTAAGAATAAATAACTAAAAATAATAAAAGAACATGTTTGGTCAACCGTGGTCAACGTTAGGTAGAGGTTAGGCGAGTGGTCCTTGGGGAAATCCTAGAATAGGTGTCCTCAATAGGAAGTGACACGCTCTACCCATTTCTAGGTAGAAATGGGTAGACGATGTTATAATAGTCTCATTATTCAATGTCTTAAAGCATTGTCTATCTAGTATGGGCTTTTAATGTAATAAATTAACCTGAATAAAAGATAAGTAAATTGGATCTAATAAGTGAATGGATTTAGAGGTGTTAGGGTCAGTTGTTATGTATGGAATATGGCATGTTGTATGTGTGCATGTTTGGACATAATATGTTTGATTTATTCCACCACTGAGTTTCACACTTAGCATGTCGGGGTTCCGATGTGTAGGTTGTACACAGAACGATGGTCAGCACCAGACATGGTCATTAATATAGCTGTTGTAGAGTCTTTTGGTATTTTCTTTGTCTTTCTTTTGAGTTTGGAATAGATGCACTCATGTATATAGATGTCGTGGGTTATGGGATGCTTGTACAAATGAACTTCATAGAATAAATGTATGTACTATTTTATCTGTTAATGAATATTTGTTTATGCATGCTGGTGTGCTGATAGGTCTATGACCCTGTGATTTGTGAAATGAGTATTTTATTGTGCTGTTGCTTGTGTTCTAGAGGACCAGAGGGTCCAAAAGGGGGAGATGATTGAGAATATGAGTTTTAAAGTATTTTTCTTTGCAGGTTTAATTGGATTTAGTTTCCAAGGCAGCTGTTATGCTACTCAATTTTTTATAAATGTCTAGTAGGTTCAAACTAAAGTTTTAACGGATTAAAATCAATAGTAATCAGAGGATAATTAGTCAAAAAAGGAACAAGAGTATGTTTGGTCAAACTTAGTCAAACATGGGTAGAAGTAAAATGAAAGGCCCCTAAGAAAATCTAAAGATGGGTGACCTCAGGGGCAAGTGGAACACCTTGCCTATTTTAGGTAGAAATAGGTAGTAGGTGTTACATGTGGTGTTAAAATGTAATGGAATTGCTTTTAAAGAGATAGAAAATGATATAATTGACATAAATTGCATGAGTGGTCGAGACCTTGTTGCATGCTTGTGGAAGTGTATGGCTTGATTTAGTGCTCTTATGTAGTGTTTAATGTTGAAACCATGTGTATATTAGGCCTATGATGCATGAATTACTGATATGGCATGTAATGAGATTGGTTAATGCATGGAAGCATGGAAACCTAGTGGTGCCCGAGGCATGTGCCATGGGTAAGTCACTTAAATTGGCATGGTAGTGTGCATATATATGTATGTTTGTGTTTAAGCTATAGATGCAAACTTGAATGTGTGATAACTATAATGGAAATGCATGAACAAGGCTAAAGAATGGTTAAACCCGAAGGCTACACTAGTGTAAATAGGCATGAAAGAGATAGAACATATATATAATGAGTATGCCTAAATGATATATTTATGTGAGCTATGTTGGCTTAAATTATTTTAGCATGAAGTTAGTTAATGTATACCTTAAAATACTATGGAATGTAGTCTAGAAATGGCATGAAAAATGACTTGAAAATGACTTTAAAACTTGGCTAGAAATGAGGTATGAAAAGTGGCTTATAATTGCCTATAAAGGCTATGGCTTGTAAGTGAATAATATGTTCATATTGTGTGCCTTTGAGGGCTATGTCTTGTAATTGAATGTAATGACATCTGAGCCTATATTTTGGCATTGTAAATGCCCTATGATTGGTTGGCTTAGGGCCTATAAACCTGATATGAATAAGATTGAAAATTGCATTAAAAAAGACTGAAAAATGAACCTAGAAAGCCTATTGAAAACTTGCTGCTATAACCTATAACTGTTCTAAAATGACCATTTCCTAAACCAATAATATCACTGGACAATAAATGGCATATAACTGTGAAATATTTATGGAATAAAGTCTAGCATAATATACCATAATTATTGGCAACTACACTCCTTAAAAATACTTCTGATAATTCACCCGATACAGCCTATTTATGGCCATACTAGACCGTGCTAAATTTCAATAATGCCATAAAAATTATAATTGTCTATTCTTGATTTAATAATATTATAAAAATTTAATTGGTAAGGAAATGGACATAAATTGAGGTTAGATGGCCCATTAGATAGACACCCACTAGTTGGGTTGACTAGTCAACGTAGGATTTTTTACCAGTTACTACACTATCTATTTTTCAGATAGTGCCAGTACAGCAGCATAGGTCCCCATTAGGGCCACTATAGTAGTCTATTGGACAGATAACTTTCTACCTTTTCCACTTGATGCTAGTATTGATTTTGTTGGTGCAACGGTATTAGTCCCATTAGGCCACTACACTAGTTTATCGGATAGACCAGTCTGTTGTGCAGGCACAATTAACCTATTATAGATATTCAAAATAATGTCGATATCGTGGCGAAGGTCTCAGAGGGCCACTGTACTAGTCCGTTGGATAAACCAATCTACTAGTTAGACCACACCTCGTTGTCCGCACTTTGGGTGCTGTAACTTAATTAAGCTAGTGCAATGGTCAGGGTCTAGAATATGGACCACTGCACTAGTTTATTCCTTTTAGATCTAGTGCCTATCACTGTTGTCTTTCTAGATGGGCCAGCTAAAATAAATTAAATAACAACAATATAATTTACCAATAGCATTGAAATATAAATAGGGGCATTTTAGAAATTTTACATGGATAATATTTATTGGCTTAATTATTAAAGATTATGCATGCAATTAGTAAAAATGATCTTGAAACTATAATGTATGTAAGTTAAAATGATTAATTGGATAATTTATTGAAAGAAACATCCCTAAGGGCAAATTGGTAATTTTGCATGTTAGCAATCTAGGTTGTACCTGGAAATCAAAACAAGATAAGAATATGATTAATTATGCAAGATTGAACTGCTAGATATATTTCAAATACTTGAATTCACTAGTGAGTATATTATATACTCAGCATACCTATTTTGGTGTGTAACGAGAACAAGCATATAGCCTCGTAAAGCGTGTAGTGAAGTTCAAAGGTTATTCTTCAGAAGGTTGATAACGTACATTTGTATAGTTTTTCACTCTATGTACTTAGGTAGAAAATGGGTGCTATGTATGTAAGGGACACAGGATATAATTGTATAAGTACAAACTATGTTGTAATTAACCAATTGTTAATCTTTTTGTGAATGTATGGCTTATGTTGATGTTTATGAGCCTGAGGCTCAATGTTGTGTTTTTTCTTGATTGTGGCTTGAGGCCTATGTTGCTTTTTATTAGATTAGTGATGTTAAGCTGATATCTAAGGGACCAAAAGGGTCCAAGATACATGAGAATTTGTTATAGAAGAGTTTTATAGGTTGAAATTTTTGGGATACTGACTCGGACAGCCGTTATACTACCGTATTATAAGAAAAATCTAATTGGCTTGAAATTGTTCTGTAGTGGCATGAACATGATTGTTTGAACTTAAATGGACTATAAGAATAGACAAAACTAAATTTGGAGTCATATAGAACTAAATATTATAGAATAGATAAAAGTTAAATGAATGACTGTGGGCGAAGTTAAGGATGGATGACCTAACGAGAAGTGCACAACTTATTAGGTTTTTCAGGAATCTAGTGAGGGCTAGAATAATAGTGAATGTAGTTAGGCCTATTTAATAATTTAAACAATGCACTTAGAAGTAATGGAATACTTGAATAAATTATTGAAAGAAACTGAATAAAATGATTATAGTGGCATTTTGGTAATTTTAACGAAATGAGATGTACCATCTTTATGACATCAATCATTTGGCATGTAGCTCATACTACACTTAGACTATTTATTATAATTGCATGTGTGTATTAATGCATGTTTTAAATTGTTGAGATTTGTATACTGAGTTTTATACTCAGCATACCTATGTTACGGTGTATAGATAACAAGGATAAGCAAGCCAGCCTTGGTGATTGTGCAGTGTAGCTATATAGAAGTGTGAAGGGTAAAGGAACCTATTTTTTTCTTTTGTAGTGGCACTCATGTAATACCGTATAGGTTTAGGTTAGCATGCTTAGAAGCTACTATGTTTGTATATATAACCTAGATGTGATCTATATAAGCTGTTGTGGTATTTATGTGCTTTATGTGTGAGCTTGATAACTGTGTGCTTAAGGGCCAGTGTGATTGAATAATTATATCTGAATATTTGTCTAATGTTGGCTAATGATTGACTGAGGGACTAGAAGGGTCTAAAACAAGGTTTATGAGTTGTTTGCCTATAGAAGTGTTTTAACATGTGGAAAAAAATTTTGGTATGTTAATCGGCTAGTCATTATGCTGCCTAATTTTTTGTGACCTATGAAGTGTCTATATATGCCTTTTCTAAGTCTATCGAACCATGTATGAACATGATTAAGGATTAAATTGAACATCTATGCAATTGCTGATAGATTTCTAAAGCAGTCCATAAGTGTTAAAGTGTTTTTTTTGGAGCAATCCTAGGATCGGTGACTTGTTGGGAAGTGCCTCGCCTGTCAGGTTTCTTTAAAAATTTGGTAGGGGGTGTCACATTTAGTTGTATAAGAGCCTAGGTTTAAAGATCTTAGGTAAGTTACATGAGTGCCAAAGTCTAGGGTTAGTTATGTGCTATGCTACACTGCATGGAGGCTGATAAGTTTGTAATTTTTGTAGTAATACGAGATGGTTGATAGACCATTAGAGGAAAGAGCAAAATAAGTGGCTAGATATTCTCCAACTATAATATATAAAGTAGAAAAATGCAGTTACTCCTGAGCCTAGTGATGTTACACATAGGCCATAATCTCAAGCACAGCCATAAGCAGAGGCATCTCTAGTTTTGTTGCAGCAAATAGTAAATTT
>CANXYI012207482.1:0-12261 GCA_948208565.1 Hura crepitans | reverse complement strand
AGATCTTTATAGGAGCACCCTGTTGCATGACATCTAAGTTCAACCCTTTCTTAAACTTCTTACAACAGTCTTCTTCTATCGCTACCACTGCCTTCGCATATTAGCTCAAGTGAGCAAACTCCTTCTCATACTTAGAGATTGTTCTGTGTCTCTACTTGAGATCTATATATTCCTAGTATTTCTAGTCTAGGTAGTGCTTAGTGACATACTTTTCCTTAAATTCCTTCAAAAAGAAATCCCATGTGATATCTATAGATATCTTGTGTTTAATGATTGCTTCCCACCATTTCAATGCTTCTTTAGCCAGCATTGAGGTGTCTCATGTACCATACTCATCTTATGGGCATCTCAATTGTTGCATAATACAGACTATCTGATCTAACTAGTACTCAACTTTATTGGACTCATCTGACTCTTCCCCCTTAAAGAACTCAGCTCCATTCTTAATCAACCTCTCCATATAAGTCCTCTGAAATGCTAGTTGTTCTTGTGGCATTAGAGGTGGAACAACTTGTGCATTACTAACCATAGTAGCAACATTCACAACAACTACTATTGCTTGTCGGATAGAGTCTAACACCATCTACAACCAAGCAGGTAGACCTTGCTATCTAGGAACAACATGTCCAGCATCACTGGGGGTCATATACTCGAGTTGTGCCTCCCCTTGTCCAAAGGCTGAAGGAGCATGAGTTTTTACCTTTTTTTCCTTAGTAGGCATAGCACTACTTTTCATATCCCATACATAAAGGTAAGAGAAATAGATTATGAGCCAAATATGTAATAGTATTTAATGTAAATGAACTACAACTCTTAAAGTGCTCTTATGTAACCCATAGGTCTAAAGGAAACTGCAATTGGATGCTTTGATACCACTAAGTGTAGTGTCTTCTACCCGATTCGTACATCGGACTTGAATGAGGGGCACATATGCAAAATGATATCCAATTTTGTTATCTAAAATCACTTATAATTTAAAGCTTTTGTATCAGGAAACATTTCTTAACTTGAAAATGAAATAAAGCATCAAAAAACCTATGCAAATTGAGGTAAACATTAGGGTCATCGTGCCAAAAATCTAGTAGCATAATGGCTATACTGAGACACTTTCCCAAATTTTTAATTATTTAAAAACACTTCTATAAACTCAATAAACTCATCTCTAACTCCAATGGGTCCTTTTGACCCTCTAATCATAGCATAAACACATTGAGCCTTAGGCTATCCATAATCAATAATCTCACATGCAATATCATTAATCAACATACAATATGCGAGAAGTAGAAAAGTAAAATCCATAGTTAAAATATTTGATACAAAAACACACTGCAAAATGTAGATTAGACCCAATCACTCCTAGATCATAAGAGCACACTAACTATTAACCATTACATTTACATCACAATCACTATTACAAAAAGAGTACAAAAATACCTATGCAAGGGTTATCTTTATGTCTCCTGATATGCAAAAGCTTTGGCTTTAATCTACTACCCTGTTACCTACACATCACAAAAAAGCAATGCGCTAAGCTTTTGTTTAGTTGTGTAATCACTTTAACTAGTAAAAAGGTTGGTTTTAGCATGCCCATATATACACACACACACACAACATAAGTCATTTTTTATCTAAATATCTCAAACATGCATTTTTGATTCCTTATATGCAAATAAGCACATTTCATGTAACAATCATGCCTTTAGATATCCAACATGCCAAAAATATTAACATCATGTAATAATCATTTACAAGCCATAAAGCACAACATATTTTAAATCATCATCATAACACTTGTAAGAAACCATACCATAGTCATACATTGCAAAGAATAATGACATACATGTTTTTGGATCATAATTGCCATTATGCACACATAAACTCATATATGCACATCACAACTATCCATATTAATGTTTTGAGTCATATTAACATATATAATCACTATTTATAGCCATACAAATGAAAATAAACACATTTATACACCTTAAGACTAGTTTTGAGTCATTCGATCTCATTATGTTCATATGTCACATATTAGTGCCACTTAACATATAATCTCAAATTATGCATTTTTTAGTCATTTTAATTATTTAACTTATGCCCATATTAATAAGACAACTAACTAAGACTTGATAATGAAATTACTTAGGCCTGAAGGCACTTATACCTATAGGTATGTATACTTAGGCCTGAAGGTTCTTACATCCATAGATGTGTAAACTTAGGCCCGAAGGCTCTCACATCCATAGATGCGTAACACTTAAGCCTAAAGGCTCTCATACCCTTTAGGTACATAAATCTTAGGCCCAAAGGCTTTCATGCCCATTGGCATGTAATCTTAGGCCTGAGGCACTCACATCCTTAAATGCATAATTAAACTTAGGCTCGAAGGCTCTCATGCCTATTAACACGTAAATCAATAACCCGTAGGTCTTATACCTAAAAGTATGCTAACAGTCGGTACAATCCTAGTTGATTGATCAACCTATCCAAACTAGGTTATCTAACTATATAGGCATCATTAAACATGTTATTATGTGTCAAATTAACCAAATTTACCTTTTTATAATATAATATTAATTAAAAACACCATTGGCCTCATTCACCTTTGCATGGCCTACATATACACACTTGGCCAACTTAGGCCTATTGATGTCCATTACACTCATAGGATCCATTTCTGAGGTGTAATGGTATCGAAACACACAACATATCAATATGTCACATAAAAACACAAATATCAACTCAAACGACCATTTCATAGCATTTTCCAATATTTACCTTCAATTGGTCATACATTGCCTCATCTTGCATTTATAACACATGTATCATCCTTATATGTCAAAAATTCATTTTAAGCATATTAGCATATCGCATTCTTGCACATATGATATTTTGACATCGATATGAACATACACACACACATTATCACATTTATCATTTCAAGTAGGCATAATGTCACACACTTGTATATCAAGTCATTTAATGGCATTTTGTCACACTATATATACATTCACCATATATTATATACATCAAAATCACAAGAACTACATAACCACACTTTCGGGCGCGATAGCACCCTATTTATAGCTTATACAATATCGAACCACATAATGCGCTATAAGTGATAATTTAACATAATAGGGTATATAATCACTAGAACATCTTAAACAATTCACTTAAAGCATTTATATAACACAATTCATCATAATTTCCTAATTATAGCATTTATTTCATTTTTAGGCATTAAATCACATTTATTGCTAATATGGATATAATGCACATAATACATTAAAAGCAAATTTGAGACAAATTAAAGTAATTACACATACCAAAAAAGGTTGTACGGGACACTCAAAGTTGGCCTAGGCCATCTCCTTGCCTAGGGAGGCTCGGGTTATTATTTCGCTTATAAATATAAAAGGGTACAAAAATAAAAAAATTAATATACAATAATGTAAACATAAAAAATTATTTTGAGCCTATATATGTGCTCTACAACACCTAAGGAACTTGTGAAAAATAAAATTTGCAGAAAAGGAAAACTCGAGAGAGAGGAGGTTACTATTCACCTTGGGATTCTTCTCAATTTTTCTCCTGAAGATTTTGGTATCCACAAACTCGTCTTGGGACACTGTTCGATTTAGATATAGGCTTATGAAGTGGGTCAACTTGAGGACAGAGAAATTAAAGGAGAAAGGGAGAGAGAGGAGTGGGCGGATTTTGGGTGGAAGAAGTGGAGGATGAAGGGCTATAGTGTGAGTGGAAAGAATTTAATTCTTTCCCCTTTTATACTTTTCCAAAAATAATTTTTCTTTCCTTCAAAAAATTATTATAATAGATAGGAAAGTAGATTTTCCCCTTTTTTGTCTCCAAAATTCCATAAATCCAAGCCCTAAATTCTCCCAAAATATTGAGCCCAAATTCCGACAATAACATAAAAAATTAATATATTTTATGTCCCAAAAATTGGGTAAAAATAGTTTCCAAAATCAAAAAATTCTAATTCCAAAGCCATTGGAATATTCAGAATATTTGAGTATTAGGTTGTAATATTTTCAGATTATTTTGAGCAATTTTTTACAAATTTTATAGTTCAGCTTTGCTTGCAGTAATATTCACAAGACATTGCCATAAAATCTTAATTAGCATTTTTAATCTTTTGATTGACTTTGGATTAGCTTTAAGCTTTGCCCAAAATTCTCTTATAATTAATATTTTCCATCGGTATGCTTAGTGCGACTCGGGTTTTGAGAAGTACTATTTATGAGAGTCGGGATTTTCAAGTCGTTACACTATGTGTAAATAACTATACATAGGAGATTTCCAAAACCCTCATTGGCATGTCATTATGATGTCTGGTGACTCTAGCCCAACACTTCTAATATATCAAAACACATCTCGTCATCATCCTGGTCCATCTGACCATCCAAACTTAACATCATCTCAATCACAAATATACATAAGGATTAATATCCATCTTATGAATATACTAATCCATAGATATACTAGCTCACTAATAGCATATATCAATGCCCAACCATAATACATCCTTATTATATGCATATATATACAAGTTTATAAACACTTATGATAGAATATGGGCCTATATTGCCTATCAAAATACACAAGAGTGCCTATTAGAGCCATACATATAATCTTATAAGAATTTCAAATAATAGAGTAGACAACTTCCTTCAAAGGTCCTACTCTTCTGCTACTTGTAGATCTATCAATTAGAGGGTAACTCATAAACCTTCGCATCACAAACAAATGATGGGCTAAGCTTTATAGCTTAGTGGTGTATCTAATAATCTTATATTCAAGCATATATTTTCATTTAACACACAATTAGTCACAGTGATCAAATATATATACATATCATGCATTAACATAAGCATCTAATATTAACTTTCTAGATATGAATAGGCATAGCATATTATAATCATTTACAACATTAAAACAATAGCTTAATATGAGCATAATAATTTTTCATGCATACCTACTAACCATAATCATTTTTACTAAGCTTAGATTTAGCATATGTATAATTTAATTTTATTTCACATTATCCTTATTTACATATTAAATAGGGTTATTTCCTACCTATACATAAAAAATAACAAACCAAAACTAGATAATAGGACTAATGGTGCTCAAAGGCCTACATGTTGCCTAAAGGTTGACATGATTGCTTAAAGGCTAAGTATGGTTGCTTGAAGGCCAAATATTGCCCGGAGCCCAAATATGGTTGCCTAAAGGCCAAATATGATTACCCAAAGGCCAAATATCGACTTAAAGGTACATTAGTAGTTGCTAAAACTCCCTAATTAATTGGTCAACCCATCTAATCTAGATTGTCTAATCATATGGTGTATTATCATACTTATTTTTGTTTAACTATTTTAAACTTGATTTAAGATAACTTTATAATTATTCATGGTTTATTAGTTATGTTTACCTTTATTACACACTCATACATGAATAAATTCATGTCATACCATCATGCTCACATTATGAACTTATACTTTCTTGATATGTGCTTAAAGCACCATAACTCATCATGATAGGGCATTCAACCATAGCTATACACTACTCATATGAATATCATGCTTGTCTTGTTTCTACTTTATTTCCTTATATTAGGCATAATGCATTACATTTCATGCATGGCATCACAATGCATACTCATGGCAACATATACATATGGAATACTTAACTTATAATCACCATCCATCATTTAATAGTTTGCACTGATACTTGGGCCATTTTGGCCTTAATACCATAGCATACTCCATACAAAAAAATAATGGCATTAGCATTACCTAAACACCACACATACTTGAATTTTCTCATTTTAGTCAACATTTATAACATGTACGTATCATTTATGGCACTAAAATGTTTAATTACTAAAGCAGCAATATGATATATACCGTAACATCAAAAGTAACCTCATAAGGTTCTTATCACATACTTTAGGTTCTCGTCATATCATTCTATTTATTTTCTCCTTACACATCATGATGTTTCTAAACCATGGCACAAAGATGCTTAAACTAAGGCAAACTCAAAATGTATGCTTAACACCAATGACAACCTCATAAGACAACTTTCACATATTTAAGCCATAATAGATTACATACTTTGTAGGATCAATAATCCATATCATGTTACGTGCTTTATAATACATCATCATCATCATCACATAGACATCAAATTACATGCATATAATTCAATTTAAATAATAAGGTCTTACATATGGTCTTATGACTCTCATAGCCTATCATTGTATAAACCATATAGTCATAAAAGCCATATTCATTATAACCATAGCTCATGGACACTAGTTAGGCCTTTCGACCACATCATGATAAGGAATTAAGAAATTACTTCTTTTATTTTATGACACAACATGAATACTTAGCTCTCAATACATGCTTTAACATAAATATATCCTCAAATCATGCATACATGGTATATTGCATAAAACAATCTTTACTTACTTTATTGAGCTTTCAGCTAGTATGTATATCATAATCTCACATTACCATATGCTCATGTTACATGCTTAATTATATACTCGTACATCACCACTTAATACTCATACATATCATCTCATCCCAAAATGCATATTGTTAAAGATGTTTATCTTTATTCATCATTAATATAATCAATAGATTATTTAGCTATTGTTTAGCATACATCTGGGCTTTAGCCACATAACCTTATTTTAGCACACTTAATTCATTTTAGGGCACACATATATAATTTATTCATAATCTAGCATACACGCCATCTTACACCCTTTTTCTACATACCATGATCCATTCGGCCATAGTTATTCCATAAGCATAATTAATACATCTTCAATATACAGAACATCATTAACTTATAACATGCCTTAATAACCATAATATCATTATTGATACTCATTTCATCATTAGCACACATAATCACACTTGAACATTATACATTATATTCTTTAGCCACTTCTTTATATAATTATATTCTTTAGCCATTTCTTTATATAAGCTTTATTATTTCCATTTCATCATTCACATACACCATTCCTTATAATTATCACTCAATTTCACCAAAACATAGACTTGCATTTATTACATACATATATTATCACGCGACTCATAAAAATCCATATTAGGCTATATAAACATATATTAACTTTAAGGCATATTTAGTGTGACATTCGGCCACCACATGCCCTACACCAACATTTAACAAATTTAGTTATCTACATATATAGTCTAGCATGGTTACAACATTATATCACTATTAAGTGTCATAATTAAGCCATTAACATGTATAAAAGTCTCAAATATATACACATACACACACTTTAATGGCTAGAATAAATCATTAAAACATAAGATTAGTGGACACACATATCAAAGGGTGTCAAGACACCTAGTAAGTCTCTTTAAGCTCTCCTTACTTCTTTTTCCCTTATCTTCTTTCTTCCTTTTTAAACATAACCTCAACCACAATAAAAAAATAAAAAAAATTAATATGCCTTTAATCATTAAATCAACCTTATCAAACTCTTATTTACCCAAAAGACACCCTAAAAATTTTAAAACTCCACAAATAAATCATTTCTCTGAACTTAATTATTATTTATTTCATAACTTAGAAAAATTCATAATAAATTATAGGGGCATCCAAACTTGAATCTAACTTGATAAGTGTGTTTTTAGGCACTCATAAAACACTAGAAAAATGTTAGATCTTTTAAAATTAAGTTACTATTCACCCACTTGATCTTTCTTATAAATCCACCATTATTTCCTTGTTTTCTTACTTCTATAGGGTTTTAAGGACTATGGAGGGGTTAATTAAGGATTGCTTAATGAAGGAGTGAGAAGAAAATGGTCGAAGAGAGGGAGAGAAAATGTCAACTTCTATAGGAAGAAAGAAGATGATTTTTCACTATTCCCATCTTAACTAAAAAGTCAAGTTGTCTTTTATAGGAAAATCTAACTTTTCCTCTTTTACATCAATGGTCCCCAAACTTTCATCCTTGTATCTTGTTAGTCCCTCATCTTTACTTTCCACATTTTTAACCTTCTTAAAGACCTTTTTTCCTTTTTAAACTTCATCCAAAGATGTCTCACAATTAATGCCATCATTTTATTCCATCAACATAACTCGAGTCTCGAGAAAAACTATTTACTTTATAAAGGCACTATTCCCATAAAAACTTGTTATCATTCAATGTCCATTTAGATGCTCTCATTTCATTATCAAACTATAAACATAAACTATTTACCATAAAAACTCTTGACTAGTAGGGTTAGAAACCCTATTCCTATACCTAAAGTCACTAATCAAGACTTTGGGATTCATGATTCAAAATCTTACTCATTATCGCTCGTTAGACTTTCAAACATCCTTATTTACATATGAAATTGTACCCATACACACTTATAACTTCACCTTTGATCAATAAGAAATTCTTGATCATGTCCTAAATGTCACTATTCATAATTTGATATACACTATTCATGAATCCTAGAATTTTTTAGGCATTACATTCATGTTTTTCTAGTATCATCTTTCTTATGCTATATACCTTATTTAAAAGTTAAGAATATTAAAGTTTTTAGAAAAAAGCCTATTAATGTGAAATGATAACTCTCTTGCTTATTATAGCAACTCGAGCCCTCTTCTAATGTTACTTAGCAATCTTAGCTACATGTCGACACACTCAGCCCTGAACCTTTTATTTGCTCCCACTAATTGACTTCAAACCTCAACTATTGCTACTGCATATTCTACAACAAATTTGACTTTATTTTTTATATTTAGCCTTCTTTTTCTCTTTTTAATTATCCTAATATCTATCAAAGCCAAAATTCCAAATGAACATTACACTTGTAACTAAAATGCTAAAAAATAATAGCTATAGTTGATGTAGTTTCTACAGAAACATTTTTAGTAACCTAGTAGGTAATATACTTTGTTATGACCTAATAACTTATATCTTATAGGGTTACATTAACATTTTATCAATTATAAGGAAGTTACCCATTAGTACCTTATTATTCCCATAATTCTTATCATCATTAAACTTAAAAATTTTATTTGGAAAAGGGAGCCACTGGTAATAATCAAATAGAATAACCTTAAAGAATAATGAATGATAATATAATCAAAGCATGAGTAGGTAAAAGGCCATCATAACATAAATGTGGCCTCAAGCCTAATATAACATAATGTAGCATAAAGCACTATGTGCAAATCATCATACATAGTAGATCTACAAACCCTTATTGGCTTTCTAAAGCTATCCCATCTAGGATTATGGCAAGTTTTGCCTTTAACACTTTTAAATCATGTTATATGTATTTGTATTCTTTAGTTTATTTTCTCTTCATTAATTTAAAAGTTGTTATCTCATTACATATATAGGATAGCATATGATTTTCAGAACATAGTCATCTTACTCCATAATAAACCTTAACTTATGTACCTCATTTCTTAATATTTTCTTAGATTATGGTTAATAAGCAATTAAAGTCATTTGTATGATCAGTATTATAATTACAAACTTATTATAAATTATATCTTCCTATAACTAAGGCATTTTTACATTCACTATATTCATTATTGTAATTTCCCAAGGATTTCCTTAATAATACAATAATTCTATTGCACTATATAAATAAAATTATGAATCCTCTTACCCGAGCTGATTGTCACACCCAACTATGGAATGTGCGTAAATTGAGATATTCAAACTTATTCATTTCTATTTCTTATTATAAAATATTCTTATTAAAATTTTTATGTTGTGAAAATATGGTTTTCAAAAACTTTTTCAAAAAGTGTTACATATTCAAAAATTGAGAATTTTTGTGTCAAAATTTTGATAGCATAATGGTTGTGCCAGGCACTATCCCAAAATTTTGAATAGTAACTTGTATAAAAAAAATATACTTTTAAAACTTTCATACAATCCCATAATCTCCATGTGATCCTCTACTCACTCCACAACATACAATCACAATTACAAGAGATCTCAACCTCAAGAAGAGATATACAACAAAATACACATTTTAAAAGTTTATAAGAGTTTAAGAGCTTTAAAATAAAAAAAGAACCATTCAATACAATTTAGGCCCATTCCATACATTATAACATTGAGTGCTACTTATACATCACATAACTACAATATTTATTGTTCTTTACCAAAAGAATAGCCTTCTCTTAGAATTATTAATGTCTTAAGGCATGTATCTCAAAATGTCTTCTTACCTATACATCATAAACAAATGACGTGCTTAGTGAATGCTTAGTGGTGTAATCAAAATAACATGTGCTAACAAGCATTATTAACATACCATATATATATATGTTGTTTGTTTGCATGCATAACTAATCCATATATTTCATTATGCTAGTGCACATTGTTATATACCATATTTATGACCACTAGATATGCATTAGGTATAAAGGCATCCATATCATTCATATATGGAAAACATGTATTTAAAATCACTCAATGAACAATCACCAGTTCATACATGCACATGATTGTCATTTTAATTATCATAATATACATTATAAGTAGATTTCCAATTTTGGCCATAACCATTTAAGCCCAATTTAGAGTACTCTAAACCTATGGATGATAGGATCAAGAAATATGTAGTGGCCCATATTTTAGACCTGATGGCTATTGCACCAGCATATAAAAGGTTGTGCAGTACCAAACTAGGCTCACATAACTGCACCCATATATAATTATACAGTGGCCTTTATGGGACCTTACGATGGTTGTATCCAAAAACCATAATGTAAATCCATGGGTAAGACATTTAGTGAACCCTAGGGTCATAAATTGGGCATAGAAATGCCCTACCAACTACTATATCCCTTAATTAAATAGTTAACCTATCCATTTTTAAGTTATTGTAAATTGAAGTATTTTTAGTTTCACCAACTTATTTAAGTTTAAGTAGATTTTAACTTAGTTATTTTAGCCATCAATTGTCTAAAACTGATTATTTTCATTAAAAACATCATTATAGTGATGATGCAGATTTTAACATACATTTATGCCATATTTTTGTTATATACACTTATCAAATACCATTTTCATCTCATTTATGGTTATCACCAAGTTTTTGTCATTTGCACATTCATATGAGGTTATAAGTTTAGTTAAAACATGTTATGCCTCAATACACATCATGTTGCTCATAATATGGCATACTTTAGTGTTAAAAACACTTTTAAGTTAATTTCATGTTTAGGACCTATTTTTGTCCTAAACTTTATGCATGTATGGTTTTAAGCCTGTTTAGTCATAAGTAAATTAAATTCAAAAAGTATTTACACCAATTTCACATTTATAACTTCACATGCAAAAGCATTCTCAAAAAGGCTCATTCCGCCATCAAGCATCACACATCTTTTATTCATTATTTTGACTTATGTCAATACACATCACTTGTGCATATTGTTATTGCTTGTTCAAGCCACCCAAAATGACACAACATTGCTAATATGTACTTGTACGTTAAGGCTATGCTATATTCTTATTTAGACCCTAATTATCATGCCTATCACCAAGAACACATATATAACACACAAACAAGGTTAGCATTCTAACCATTCAGCCGTCTATAAGGCAAGGCCTTAAAAAACATTTTCAATTCATTTAACTCCCAAAAACACATTCATTTTATCATAAGTCATGATTTAAACTCAACGCCATACATAAATCCATCATTTCCTATAATACACACATAGTACATTTATACACATATCAAGGCAATTTAAGGAAAATTTCCACATTTACACATCACACCATGTCTCATTTAGCCAATAAACATTAAATGGTCTCAAATAACCTATAATTAATATAAATAATGCCAAGCACATGACACATGCCTGAAAGTATGAGCAGAGACAATATATATACAATTTAAGGTCATTTTCCCATATCATGTCCATTTAGCCTAAATGAGCACATTTTGAGCATTTACCATTTCTAATTTCATTCACACTTATATATTTCAAGTATGTGTTACTAACACCAATTTATGCTTAGTTGAGCTCAAATACTATATTAAATAATTTAAAACTCAATTTCCTCCATGTTATGCCTATTAAGGCCAAATGAGCACAAAATGTACATTTAAGTGTTTCCAATCAATTATCATTATCTAAAACTAATAAAAATATATTATAAAATCCATACATGTAATTCCTATAAATTGAGGCTCTATGAATAGT